>WJFB01000420.1:34992-64638 GCA_009870185.1 Pygmarrhopalites habei | reverse complement strand
AGAGAGAACATTAACATTATGTACCTTGGACTTATTTTCAAAAAAGTATTGGCCAAAATATGGGTTCGGATCCACAACAACTAAACGACATTGTTGAGGATAGTATTTCAAATTCTGTCCTGTAATAAGAAAGAAAAACTATGTTACACCAGTAAAATTAAGTACTAGATAAAAAAGACCCTCGGAAAGAGAAAGAACTTTTTATAGCTTTGTGGAAACCTAAGGTTTCAATGGATTCCTACTATTTATACTTTGTAAAACTAAGCTAGTACTTGAACATGTACAAAACATGTCAATACTCCATTAATTAATAGGTTTACATGTTACATGAGTAATGTACCGGCACCCACTCCAATTTCCAATATTCTAATTACTCCACGATTTCTCAAGTCTGTAACTCTTGATTCCAGTTCATTAAGGTCTTCAAAAAGGACAGACTTGACCTAAAATAATAAAAGATTAAGATGTCATTCACAAAATAGCTTAATACTTTGATGTACCCCCTTTGTTTTACAAAGTATATAGTTAAAAATTTCAAAGGTATATGCGTATTTTACCTCCTCCAGTCTTTTGTGATAAAGTATTGGGAATTCTCGAAGGAATTTACGGAAGACCCTAAAGAAAGATAAGAGTATTTCAGAGCAATTAATATGCATGATTGTCACCGAGTACTTTTCACACAAATATGAATAATTATGTTTTTCTACAAATATGTAGTCTCGCATAAATACCTGTCTCGTACAACTTTGGTGAGATCTCCAAAGTACACGATGAGGAAGGAAATGAGCATTATAATGGGAATAATGTACTTTAAAATTGTGTCCCGAATTAAAATATCTGCCTCTGACATTCTTATTCCTTTCTGTGACTGTATGTGTGTATGAAAAAACTAATGAAATACCGACAACTTGTCAATCAGGAAAAAGAATGTTGACAAAAATGAGGCCTGGGTACAGAGCCAATACAGGGGTCAATGCCTGTGGAGAAAACGTTTTGATCGACGAGGGTCGGGAGACATTCCACGAAACAATGAAATGACAGAGTTGATAAAATGGTCCAAGCGTTAAGTCGTTCGAAATCACAAGTTACAAAGGTTAGAAAATTTCCAACTTAGAAAGTGTATTTTGCTTCCTATTGGCTCAGCCATCGAGACGCGTATGTACGTACATGCAGTGTGGAGACTCAGATCACTGCCTGTTGTCGGTACCGCGAGGTCTGTTGTTGTCTTTTCTCGTCGTCCAAGTGGAAAAATCATAGGTCAATACTACAAAGGTCACTCTTTCGTTCTCGGACAAGGGTTGTTGGTGTGACCAAGGGTACAACAGGCCAACTACCCGACTCAAAAATGTCCACTGGTCAACAGGGTGCCGTCCAAAAAGTCCCAGGGAGGTCCGGAAAATGTAAGCAAATTCAAAAACTTTTCTAATATTTCTATAATAAATTTGTACAATTGACACATTTTCTTTCTAAAATAATTCATGGAAGCAACACATGTGTTGGTTCCTCAAAGATTTTCAGACTGTTATCATGTACATTTTATAATTTTTTGAATTTCATTTATCTTAGTGATGAGACTTCGGTGTCGTCTCCGACCACTTCATGACGAATGCTTTAGTAAAGATAAAATTTTGGAAGAAGCCTGTGATGTCACATTTTATTGTCAGGGAGGACAAGTCAGGGCCCACAAAATAATCCTGGCCATGGCTTCTAAATTCTTTGCGCTGCTTTTCAGAGATCAGGTAACTAAATATTGATTTTTTTTGTACTAATATTTTCTACTGATTGAACCAGTCTGATTACACATACAATACATACATACAAGCATGGTACACATGTACGTACATATAAAAGATACTTTACATTTGTTTGTGATTTTTAATTTTCGTCAACATCATCAAATGTTAGGAAAATTATTCCAACATATTTTCATATGATGGAACATTGATATATGAACAATGTGCTGTTGAGTATGTGTGTGGAGAGAGAACACATTTCGCTCCTCTACAAAATTATTATTCATACTAACTTGTTGTTTTGCCGATCATGATGCTGTATAAATAATACTTTACTATGTATACTTGTATTGGCCCAAATTTCTCTTCCTCTAAATTTAACATTCATAATACACTAAAAATAATTAATGACCAATTACAAATTATTAATTTTTATTCTCTTTTTCTTTGAAACTTTTAGAAACCTCATAAACCAAGTTTTGTTTCTGTACCGGATATTCCTGTGGGTTCCATGCGGCTCATTATATTACTTTGTTACAAGGACCGGGTCAGTGTTGGGATGAAAGCTATGGAAGACTTGGGAAAGTATTTGGGTACTTTTGGATTAGCATGGGATCAATTTAACTTTAGCGAGGCTGTCACTGAACCACCACCACCTTCAACTACAAGAAAGTCTGCACCCGGACTACATCCTATCAGTCGTGTCAATCTACCCCCTCGGCCCAGTTTACAGCCTCAACAACAACAACAAAAAAGGACTCAACCTAATATATTATATGCGAAAACATCTACACAACAAACTTTTGTTTTGGATACTGAGTCTAACGATGATGGTGGTACATATCAAGAATCTGACGTCGTGTCGAAACAACAACCAAGACCTCGTTTAATTTTACCTAAACCCGGACCGAGTGGACAAGGAGCTTTGTATCGGACTACCCAACAAGGACCACCAATACTCCGACGGATGTCAACTGTTTCTTCACAGATGCAAATAGGATCCAATTCTCACAGTATTGAAATGAATTTAGATGACGAGTCTGATACTGAGCCAGTCGATACTCCCGGTAACTATTACATACTTTCATAAAGAAATATATTTTATACTTTGTTGAATTCTAAGAACTCAATTCTTACATTTTTTTAAATGTGTAGAATATTTTCAAAATCTTGTTTTAACTTCTTTAAAATTTTCAAAACAAATCCAAAAACATTTCTTATTTGAAAATCATCTGAAGTAACAAATTTTTAGCACAAACAAACTTTTTAAACATGTATTTTTACCTAATTTTTTTTAAATTTTTCAGAAGCAAAAAAGTTGATGCAAGAATGGATGGCTAGCCTTGGAAAGTCTTCTGGGAGTCCACCTAAACTATCAAGAAGCGGACCATCACCCGACCCTACTCCTGTCAAACGAAAAGCGTCACCCATTGCCGCTACTGGTCGTAGTACAAAAGGAGGAGCTGACAAATCTGCTAGGATGCAATGTTCAGTTTGTAATAATGTATTTGATGAAGAGGACAAGTGGCGTTGGCATGAAGAAAGACATGTTGGGTTGTCACTTTTTAAATGTACGGTTTGTGATCAAATTTTACCAACGGCTCGAAAAGTTTATCAACATGAAATGATGGAGCATGGAATCGTGACCACTGGATCAGATGAGAGTAATGGCACTTCAAATGAACAATCCACTTCTAGTAATGTCAAAAGTCAAGAAAAAACTCGTGTTGTGAGAACACAGACTCAAAGTTCCCACAATCAACGTGTCTCACCAGCCACTTCTCCATCGAAACAAGCTGCGACAAAGAAAATCAAAACAGCAGCAACAGCCAAACTACATGAGAATTTTGCCTACCGTAATCCAAATATTCAGATTGGTCATGATGAAGGAGAAGAATTGGTTGATGGTAAAAAATTGAGACAACTTCATTGGCTATACATTTGTGAAAAATGTGAATTTTCCTCAGATTCTACAACAAAAGCTACAGCACATTACGAGGAATGTTATCCAGAGAAGGAGGTCAAATTTGAAGATTCTGTCATCAAGGTTCGTCAAGGATTCTATGGGAAATGCAAGTGTCCCCTCTGCCCAAGAAAGTACACATCCGTCGGTGGATTTCATATTCATTGTGGACACATGCACAATGCTTATAAAAAGAAATTCTCTCATATTGTCACTGAAGACGTCATGTTATGTGTCACTTGTCGAGGAAAATTCGCCCTACCAGAGGCTTTCCATGCACATTTGAATGAAGACCAAGAGTGTGACAAGAGTGTCAAGGAAGACTCGGATAATGGATCAGATGGACAGGATCAACAACAATCATCCTCCTCAACTAATCAGACTTTTGAAGAATCTCGACAGAAACAGTATGCTAAACTTTTGGGGACAAATCCTAGAAGTGCAAGACTTCAAAATCGTCTTGCAGCTGTCACCGCTTGTTTTGAAGATGATACTGTGGATGAAGAGACTCTGCCGACAGTCACTTGTCCAATATGTGGAACAGCTGAAATTAAAAATTTGTCTACACATTTGAATGATGTTCATCCAGAAATTGATGTCAAGGTTGAAAGATTTGAGATGGCAACTCTTCGGTGCAAAGCCTGTGCCATCACTTTTGCAACTTGTGATCTACTGGCTCACAACAATTCTTGTACTGGATCTAAGGGACTGAACTACGTGGCCCAGAGAAAAGCTTCTGTGACAAATAAAGTAGCCCAAGAACCACAGAAACCAAAAGAGCCTTTTTCTTATCCAGAAGGGATTGGATGTTCACCAGTGGACACACAGGAATTTGAAGATTTGACTTCTGTTGACTTGTTGAGGAAGCAATTTCAGTGTCCGGTCTGTAAGAAACATGGCAAAAAGATGAAAATTATTTCTGATTGTATGAAGAACCATGGAGTGTACCGCTGTGCCATTTGTTTCAATACTTATCTCAAAAGAGATAATAATTCTCAACATTTGAAGAAATGTCATGGCACTACTGGAGGGAAGCTGATTTGTCCAATTTGTAATATTGTCCGTGCTAATGCTGGTCAACTTGTTAGCCACATGTATGCAGCTCATTGGCAGAATTTGTTGCAAGGGAAAGAAGAGGACAATACTGGGACCATCTCAAAGGAACCAGAGGAGGAGGAAGAAGAGAAGATTGAGAAAACTAATACGGGAGATGATACTTTAAACAATACTACTGATGATACTTTAAACACTACTACTGATGAAGTCAAGTCAACAATTGAATCCAAGGTAGATGATGATACAATGAAAAAATCACCCAACGATTATTCGGATTTAACTCTGACAGAGTTGCTCAAAACTTCTGATCCAGCTCCTACTACTGAGAAAATCAAAATTGGTGACGTAGCAGATGAAGACAATAAGGATGTTGGTCAGGAGTCGGAAGTAGTCGAAGCTGAGACTAAGACTATGGAACTAAATGGACAAGAAGTTGAAGGTGGAGAGGTGGCTCAAGTTGAAGGGAAGACTGTCGAGAAATAAATATTTTAACTAATATTTTTATTCCATTTTTTTTAATTCTTTATTTTGTTCAACAAGGATGTTGTAAACTACAACCTTTAAGATTTTTCTTCTAAATAATTCAACACATTTTGTTGAGAACTGACTATATGTTAATGTCCTAGTAGTAAGTTAATAAGTTAATACTAAATATAGCTATTGGATTACTTCGTAAGCAATGCTTACTCTTCTAATATCATCTGTTACATAGGTATATATAAATATTATATATCATTATTCAATTATTGTATAACAATATTTACAGTGTACGTTTATAAATGGAGGCAGAGGTGTTAAAGATACCAGAATAATAATTTAATATTACAATTGGTGGTGCGTCTCACAAGGGAATTGTATTTCCATATGGATGAATCACTAATGATTGGAACTTGTGGGTCTATAAATTTTCTGATGTGTCAGAATACAGTGTTATTGTCGAATTATGAAAAAAACAACATTAATATGTTAAAAATTACTGGATACGCCACAATATTGTTCGTGTTTTTCATTTATGATCGCGGCACATTTATAGATAGTAATATTGCTACTGAATAAAGTTCAAAAGGACAAACAAAAAAAATAATTTGGTTTCATCTGAGTTTACCAGTCTTGACTATAATATTTGGCATTACATTTTGAGCATAAAATATTGTTTCAGCTAGTTGCATACATGGAATTTGTTTACTCTAAATTTTGGTACATATTCAAAATGTATTGTTTTGAAAGAAATTCTTCAGTTTGGTCTATTTTGTATGGGGCGGGGGTTAAAATAGATTTAGGGAAAGTAAAATATGGTTATGTTTTGGGGTAGAATTTTTAATAATAACTTGTACATGAGGACTGGATTCCGTCTGTCGTTGTTTACGAAAAGGGGGAGGCTTAACGAGCGAGCGTGTGGTTGTATATGTTATTGACGGAAGATGAGAGAGAGAGAGGTTTTAAGTGGAAGAGGATGGATAAGAAACGGGAGCAAAGAGGCTGTGAAGGTAATTGTGGTTGTGTAGATTTTCCATGCTTTGATTCGAGTTGAATCACACCGACTCAATCATATGTCGGTCTACTGTGGTGGTCTTGGCCTTCAACAGTTCAGTCTCCTCACAGATTCTTTCTTCCTGAAATGCTATTATGATCATCCACACATTTCCCTGCATTACATAATGTGTAAGTTGTGAGGCCCCTTTCTTGTTCACATCTACATACACCTTTTCTCTCTATTATCCGTGCCTACGCAACCACGAAATATACAACAAATCCTATTCCCCTCAATTTCCCTCATCTTTATTTACTTGTATGTGGGGGGGGGGGGTAACTACACACAGGTACCTACTTAGGTATTAGATTGTCTCACTTTGCTCATTCTACATGGATATTCCCTATGCTAAATACTATAGAGCATTGTACATTCGGCTATAGTTAGATTCTATTGCATTTCAATAAGTTGACGCTGTAGCCATACACAGAGGTGTGTGTTATCGGAGGTGGTTTGGTTCTCTTCTTTTTGAGAAATATATTTTGTGGGGACGAAGACTCAAGTCTGTAGAGCTTGTCGGAGTGGGGCGGAAGAGAAAGGGAAATCAGGACCAGTTGAACAGTGTGCTAGAGGAGGCAGGGACGGATCATAAACTTTTAGTCGTGGCTGAGATGCCGGTGTGGAAGGACGTGGGCTTGCAGTCGTCCGACATTCATGTGCAAGTAGTTGTCTCATTGTGAGACCAATTCAATCTTCAGTATGTGGTCCCATCCACGGACAAAGTTGACCATGTCAAGGGATCGTGATGGTCCTCTGGTCTACGTGACAACCGAGTGTGTACACAATTTGAGACTTTCTGTGAGATAAAGAAATGAAAGGAAAGGAAGAGGAAATGGTATGAAATATTTAATTGTGCTCTGGTTAACAAGATTGTCAAGATGAGGTTGGGGAAATTGTGGACTATGTCCAAGTGGAGGATTTGTGTTCCATCCGTCATCATCATCTTAAATATCTTGTCATGTCTAGTTGTGAGTGGGAATCTTCTCCCTCCGACGCCTCTCAATATTATTGGTGATAATGATGAATTTAATTTCCCAACAACAACAACAACAGCTAGGAGTGTGAGTTTGAATACTACAATGACTAGTAGGGGCAATGAAGGATTTGAGACACAAAGTGTGCAAAATGTGGAGGAGGGGAAGAAGCCAACAGGGATTGTGTTGAAGAATGTGGGGGACAAGGTTAGGACGGATGACATGATGAGGGTGACAGACAGTGATCCACAAGTCAAGGAATTGGTGAGGGAGGAGGATCCTAGGAGTGAGCCTAGTAGTCGCAGAGTGACTTTTGCAACAGAGCTTTATAATGCCGTTGAGAGAGTTGATGGGGCTGCGACTGTCAATCAATCAACTGTCAGTGAATCTGTCACTAAATCCAAGACTGAAACAGAAACTAGTAAGAGTAGTAGTAATAGTACAAGTAGTCGAGGGGAAGAAGAATCCTCCACTCTTTTGGTCCTCAGACTGGCTCAGTGCAGAGCCAACTGCCTCACAAAGGTTCGTCTCCTCCACTTGTCATCATTCCCATTTCCCCTATTTTTAATTTCTAAAATATTCAATTTGAATTTATTTACCCATTTTCACAGAAAACGGAGAAACTGAAAAAGAGACACAAGTACACTTTATACTTTAAGAAACTTGACGTTTTCGGTTCTACACTAAAGGAGCAAATCAAATCGTCCTACTCTGAGGTATGTTCATCTCCACTCTCTCTTACTTAAATATAACCTTAAAAAACAATTATCTGCATTGGACAAATTTCCATTGAAATAACACTTAAATAATTAGACTCAAAATCGGTTTGGAACGGTCATCCTAATCTCTTTGTGGGGAACCTTTTAAAATGGCTAATTTAATACATTATCTGTATAATATTATAGCCCTTATTTCCGTCTGAGATGCAAATGAATTGTCAGAGTTGAAAGGGAAAAATCTGTAGTTTCCTCTCCCACAGATATAATTCCTTGGCTAAAAGGATGTTCTCTAATTCATACATGTGAATCACTTTTGTTGTTGTTGTGCTGTTCCCTTTGACACATTGTCTCGGATGTTCCTATGTCGTGGGTATGAGTTTCGTATGTTTCATATGGAGGGATCATGAAAGAATCATTGTAGAGGTGGAAAGAAAGGAGATAAAATTCAATTGAGAATTAGAAAAAACGATTGAGAGAATGTAATGGGGGCTGTCTCAAAGTTTTCGTTCGCATCCAAATTGAGATCATCTCGCAGACACAGAGAGAACACTGTAAATGGGAGGCTTTATATTCCTTTCACGGTTTCCTTCATGCGGTCTGGATTCCACGGTTTCTCTAATGTGGAGAGTGTGAGGAGTACTGAGGAGGAGGAGGGGATGAATAAATTTGTGGATGTGATGTGTGGAATGGACCATTGTCAAATACTCAAATGGTGTACATCTTTCCCCCGTGCAAGTCAACCTCCATCCATCCATGTTGACTCGTTCCATCAGCATCAATTTGCATGTGTTGTCGTTACTCTTAGCAAACCGTAAAAACCTTTATATTCATAAGACATGTAATATTCAGAGGATCCTCATACACCGTGGTTGTACTAAGGGTAATTCATCTCTTTCCCCTTGTCTTGTTGTTGTTGTGCTGGTTGAGGAGGTGTCGACTTGAGGCGGAAAAAAAAGATTTTTCTCCCTCCCCCCATCCCGCAGTAGTCTGTCCATTGTGCATACAAGGAACGACTTGGTTGACTGGGAAACCCAGAGGAGGGAAGATGATGAAGGGACCAAGAAGTCCCCTTCATACATATTCATAAATATCTCATAATCATATTTCTCTCACTTGAACATCCACATTTATGAATGAACTAAAGCCTCTGCTTTTGATTGTCTCGTAAAAACTATTTTACTATTTTTAGCACGATCTCTTCCAGACTAAACTTTACGTACAACATAAGTATGTAGCTATGCATGTCCTCCCATACACGCTTCTTAGTATGTCGTCAAAGGAAAAATCTTTCAACTCGGCTCCCTCTCAATCCTCCTCTATATTTCTCAAGTTGATCGTAATTAGATTCTTTTTTACATTGGACAGAGAAGAATGGAGGCTGGGGTTGGAAGTACATCCACATGAGAACGTATTCTTCCTCTCCAGTCTTGGAGGGATATTAATTATTAAGGGAAAGGAAAAAATTGACCTAAAAGACTTTTTCAAAGTCTCCAAGAATTGTTCTGTTGAATGTACGGGTAGAAGGGGGAGGAAGGAGGAGAATAGTTGAGGGAATTGGAGACAAGTGAGGCTCTCCATGTGGTTTGCATTACCACCACTTAACTGAGTAGTGTCTTCATGTTCCCATCTCCGACTTGGTTCCATTGACACTTTTCTCCTCTTCCTCCTCTATAAAAGACATGAGTATTTAAACTATTTGATGTCTATCTGAGGGCTTAAAGGTTTTTGAGCTCTAATGAAGCTTTAAATGAGTCTTCTTCCTCTCTCCCTCTCGCAACTTGCAACACGTGAAGTGAAGCATACATGAAAATGTGTAACTAGTATAACGTTTCAGAATGATGGGACCAGAGATTTCCTAATTCCTACCTCACTCACGATCAGTCAGCTTACAAACTTTATGAAAACTTTGGGTTTTTTGTCAAAAATAGACCTGGCCACTCGTACACACTTTTAATCTCAACCACAAAGTAATTAAACTGAGTTGACTTTGTCATGTCTTTCAGTGTACAAGACGGCTAACCAGCTTTTTTCTCTGATGAGCTCAATTCTCTTTGTGATTTTTCTTTCCTTTTCTTTTTTTAAAAATAATAGACTCTCAACTAATTGTGATAATAATGGGATATGATTTAGTGGAGACAGGGAGTGACAAAAACACTAAAGACTTTCCTTGTGTGGATTTTAATTAATATTCAAAATCCATTAGGAGTCTACCTCTCATTTTTTTATCCATTCTTTTAGATTTTCCTGGAAATTTCACTTTCCTTGTACGCCTTCAGTAATGAAGCAATGTCTTGTGGAGAATAGAATCTGGAGTTTACCTTCGTGTGGCTTTGTCATTTCCCGATGGAGACCAAGAATGAGATTTTATCTCCCAGTCCACACACTCCTCCAAATGAGTTGTTAGTATCATGACTTTTTAATGCACAAGCAAGGGAAATAACTTTTAGTAAAATATTCATAAACGCGAACAATACCATCCAATTATCATGTGTCAACTGTCGGTGTACAAAGTTGTGTGTCACATCCACAATGAAAATTCAAAATTGAACTACATGAGGAATATTGGGGAACTTGGTAATTACGAGTTACATGACTCGTAATCTAATTAACTCACATGAGTTTTCCAAACTGATCATTTCCATTCTTGTTGCTGTGCAAATTAAATTTGGAGGGAGGGGGGGGGGTTAGCTTTTGCCATTTTCTTGTTGTTGGGAAGTTGGATAATGATGTATCCGTACTCACAGTTGATAATATTTGTATACAAACTTCCCCCTTTCACAAGTTAATAATTTTTGGTGATTTTTGGATAAAAAAAGATGATGGTTAATTAAATAAATGTGTGTGGATTTTACATGATTTTTGTTGGAACTTTCAGTGCTGGAACACCTGTCTTTTGCTGGAGATTGAGAATGGGGAGAATCATCCTGCGAAACTGGTTGACGTCGTCTGCTCTCTCAACAACATCACTTGTGTAAGCCTTTCACTCTTAATGAGCAAATCTTTATGGATGTGTGTGTGTGCTGGTAATCAGAAGTAATGGCTGTTTTCAACACGTTAGATTTAGGAAAAGCCATATAAACATCCAAAGAGTCTTTCCTTTCCGTCTCTTTCCCTTCAACTCTCGACGAAGAGACGTTCTTCCATGTCGGTGTAGCATCGTGGGTTCGAACAGACTGGAGAGTGTTCCAGTAAATATGTTGTAGCAGGGATAGATTCCACGCAAGATAGAGTGACTGAGAGAGTGTGTGTTGACTGCACCATCATATTTGTCAAGCTTCTCTCTGTTGAAATGCGTGTGTGTGGATCCACGGTAGCGGAATCTCTACAAGGTGTGTGTGTGTGTGTGTGTGTGTGTGTGTGTAAGAATTGCCAAGTTGAGTGGTGGAAGGGAAACTCCGACCAAACCGAATTGGGGAATGAGGAAAGAAGGCAGGTCTCAAGTTTTTGAAAGATTATAAGGAATTGCAAGGTTCTAATCCTTTGGGTTGGTCCATAGTTCCTCAATCTCGTGCAGTCACACATGCATCCCTGGTTACACTCCTAAACAGAGTTTACATATGAAATGGATTCAGAGGGAGGGGGAGGCGGGGAAAAACTAATATTTCCTCCACACACATCCACACTAACACATCAAAAAATGAATGACGACAAAAGAGAGAGAGAGAGACGGGGTGGATGCCGACAGAAAACTAAAACTGAGAGAGAATGATGATCATGGTGTGAGGTAGTGTGTGTTATTTACACCGTCTTCTCTCTATCTCTCTTCCGTCCAATATTATTTCGAACGACAGTTTGGTTTATTCCCTTTTTATGACCTCTTATAGTTCTTATCCAGCCCCCCCTGACTGTTGACGATAGGTTTTCTGGGTTCCCCCATTTCTATCCTTCTCTCTGAAGGCATTGGAAGGAGAGGAGCTTCCCTTCATTCATTTCATTTCATCATCCTAGTAAAATTCGTACCTAATTCTTATTTTATGAACCCTTAAAGTTGATCACCCACACACGCAGTGTCCTAACACACACAATATTGAATTGGTTCTTAAACATTTTCCTATTTAATTTAATAGCACACCAAGCAAACATTTTAATCTTCCTCCCCCAGTTCCCTTTCTTTGCTTCATAATATCATTTCCTTTCGTATCCTCAAGCACACAGAGAATCTTTACGAGCATTTCAAGCTCCAAGAAATGTGAAGGATGTACCTTCCATACTGAAGGATACGCTTTCGGGGGAGAGGAGAATTGATCAGTAAGGCAAATAGTATAATGGGGGAGTCGGCATTTGACTCAAACTATGTTGGTGCAAGGGGTTCACCTCATATTATTTTCCTTTCAATTTTCCCCCTGTGTCTATACTGTACATATGTGTGTGTGTGGTGGGGGAGAAGATGGAAAAAAAGACGCGGTAGAGGAGAAGTAATGATGGTGTGTTAATGAAGATTAGTCAGGAAGCGTGAAGTGAAATGGACTGCCGGATTTTCCTGGCGTTTGCCGAAACAACTCTCCTCCTCCTATTTTGACACTCTTAGATGAGTTCTCTTTTCTTGAGGCAGTGGATGGGGAAGGAGCAACAACAACTTTTTGGCTCTTCATCTGATTCTGCCAAACGTTGGCTGTTCCCTCGGAGCTTGTCTTCTGTACTTGTATGACAAATACAGGAGCCGTACTCTCATTCTCCTTCAACCCGGTCCGCCCTATCCGCCCGCTTTCCCCCTCCCCTGAACAAATGTACAGAAATCTCGGGTACACAAACATAATATTAGCTGGCTGTACACACTTCCCACGTCTCACAGTCCGTACACCATTCAACCACCCCTTCAAGAGGGAAGGGAAACCCGTAATAGTTCATGTCAGATTCATTTTTGTGCCATGTATGCCTAATAGCCGCTTTGACTCGTACAAATACATTAGCCAAAGAAACCTCCTCTCCATCCACACACACACAGATACATACGGGTGGATGGAGGTAGTCAGGGTAGAAAGAGGACCGTCTTCCTTCATTCTTCTGACTGGAGATTTCCCTGCACAATCGTGGATGGAATTGGTGTGACCAGGACTGGAAACTCACCCCCACTACAAAGCAATTCTTACATAAAAGAATTTCACGCACTTTTCATTCCTATGACTTATTCAGAAAAGGAGAGGGGGAGATAGAAGGACAAAAAAAGAGAGAATGATGGTGAAATCTGTCAATGCAGCGCAATGTGAAGGGACACACACACACACATGGAACGTCATGACGGAGCTAAATGAATTTTTTTAACAGGGTTGTACATATGAAGTCCATGTGTATTATGTATGAGGATATGACAGGGGATGAAAGGGAACCACACACACACACGCACCATGGAGAGAATGGGATAATGTGTGATGGTGACGGTCCCACAATATTCTCGGTTCGACGGTTTTATCGTCAGCTTTTTGTGGGAGCAACTCGTATGATTATGTAGAGTCGGGGGAGTGTAGGATTGGTACATTGTGTTTTCACATTGTTTGTAGTCTGTCGACGGTCGCCTTTGCTAGAATTAAAGTTGCGTAAACAGATTAAGAGAGAGAGAGAGGAAGAGTGTAGGAAAAAGTAAAGTGTACTGTCAACTCTGTATCTGAATATTCATGATTATTGTTGAGGGCTGTGTTTGTTGTTGTGTGGATGGTGGAGGCGGAGTAATATGATAGTAGCAGATAAACATTAACTATGAGAATTCCATCCTTTCGCTTTTGCATTTGCTCAATGAGAATAGCCAAGGAAAAACCCCTCACCTACAAACTACCAACTACAAGTATGTTATATACTGTATGTAGAGCAGAGCCCGAGAAAAGTGGCTTAGTTTAGTATTTTGAGCCATTATGTTGGGACGTGATGCATAATGCATGTGATGATGATAGTGGACCTCCTCCTATAAATACACATCCATGTACGGATTACAGTAATTCACTTTTATGCTCTCTCTTCTATTACGTCCCTACTTTTTCCCTCCGTCGGATTTTCAAGAAGTTTTGCAAGAGTTTAACTCGGAGTCAAATGAGGCTCTCCCTTTGTCCCCTTTGTCACTCTGTTTATGTGGATTGTTCTGCTAATGTCATCAAGTCAAAGGAAGCCGTTAAGAATGTAGTGAGGTCTAACTGGGAATTATTTGGTGCATTACGAGGGACTGTTTGAGGCAGGAGTGTGTGTTGCGAAATGGGAGTTAATATATTGTGCAGACTACCATCATTTAGGTCTGCCCTTTGTACTCGGAGGGATTTGGCTGGTAGGAGTAGGGAAAAGTGAACCCACACATTTGTACTTTGTGAGGAGGGAGGACTGGATGAGAGATTGGGAAAGAGGAGATCAGAAACGAGAGTTTAGACTGTTTGAATTGGGAGGAAGTCATGAACTCGTGTGAATAAATCAGAAAAACAGAGCAGAGGCGTTTTCTTCCTCCATTTCGAATTGCCTCTGGAATTTTTGTGGAGACGGAGACTTTGTCATTCATCCAGGACGAAAGGAGAAGAAGGAATTGTGCGTTGTACTTCCTCAGGATGTATTTAGAGATGTGTGTAATTGCAAGTACAGGAAATTACTTCATCTGATGGTACACTTTTTATTTTTCCTTTGTGAAGATTTGAAGGAGGGAAGGAGGAATGGCAAAATGTGCTTGTGCATGTCGACAAGATCTTTTTCCCCTCCCTTTTTTGAGAGAGATAATATTGGAGTGGCAATTGTCACCTTGAGTGAAATTAATGAGGCACCAAGACAAAGTGAGAGAGAGGAGGGCATGACAGGGACGGGGGAATAGATTTTTATTTGCTCTTTTTGC
Source organism: Pygmarrhopalites habei (assembly GCA_009870185.1). Taxonomy (NCBI): domain Eukaryota; kingdom Metazoa; phylum Arthropoda; class Collembola; order Symphypleona; family Arrhopalitidae; genus Pygmarrhopalites; species Pygmarrhopalites habei. The sequence continues at coordinate 49,863 of WJFB01000420.1, read as the reverse complement.
ACTCTCCGCACTGGCAGTGTGTAGTACTGGGTACATGACTTTTCCTCTAATGTTGTCTGAAACTGTTTGGTCTATATTCTTGTGTATTTTTTCTGTGTTCTCTGACAGTTGTCTGGATGCCAAGAAGCGTGTGAATTCCATCATGTCCAACATGTGGCCAAAAATGGGACGAAAGCTCCTCTGCTGGCTGCCAAAGTTGAGTCATTCTTGTCGTACAATCTGTCGACGCCATCAACGAGGAAACGAGGAGGATTCCAACTGGACCTTCGTTGGCCCTCGTCGCCTGAAAGTGAAGGTTCCCTCGTCTACAGTGTCGTCCAGCATGTTCGGATGTTGAAGAACGGCCGACTGGCCTGGACATGGAGACTCCTCGAACAAACGACCGTCGGGAGAATCTCATTAAGTTTCTCGGACAAACCCAAAATTGGGGACATTCGTGTGTTGGCCGCCAATCCTCACTCCCTCGTCCATGTCTTCAGTCAGGAGAAAGTCGGGAGGGCATCGGGGAAAATACGAGTAGTTAAAAACCAACAACAAGAGGCTCGGGATCATCCAGAGACAGAGCAACACCCTCCGCCCTTCCTCATCCGGGATCCTCAGGACCCCTGGCACTTGAGAAAAGTCTCCATGGTTCACCAAAAATTCCTCGTCGTCACCGAGATCACTTGGGATCTCCCACAAAATAAATCCCAAACTCTGTCGTCCTCCTCCTCTCCCCCTCCACCCAAACAAGGAAATGAGACTCGAGTGAAGGAGACCTCAGACATCCGACAAACCGTCTCTCCCCCGCCTCCTCCGACCCAAATCAAATGTAACTTTCTTTTGACTTGGGAAGTGTCGGGAGGGATTTTGAGAGGCAATATGGTCACAGACTCCAATACTGTCACCATCAGCCTTTGGCCTGACACCATCTACTCCATTCAGGTACCTACATACACATCCTCTTTATCTGCCACTCTATCTATGCAGATATTTTAAATTATCCCCTCCCCCTCCGTTCTCAACTTTTGCCCAACTAATTATTTGTTTCCATTCTCCTCTTCTTTTGTTTTGTTGAGGCGGGTGGGCTTTAGGAAGATTACTTTATGGATTCCTCCGGTTCCAAATACAAAGTCTGTCTGTATGTATGACTCACGCTTTCTTCCCTTTTCCCGGTGTGTGTGTGCGTGCGTGTGTGTGCTGGGAGGGGAGCAGCGGAGCGTAAGCGGGGTTAAATTTATGCGCCCCCTCTTCCCCCTTTCACATGAAACCCCTCTCCTCTCCTCTGTACACATCAAAAGCTTTTCACTTTGACATTTGTAAAAATTTTATAGCCTTTGTCATTCTTTTTTGCATATTCATTTTGCCTATTCGCTCCGTCACTACTTCTTCATTTTCCTCCTTCAGCAGCCGTCACAGAACCTCCCACTCTCTCCACTTTCCCCTCTTCTCCTCCTCGTCTGGCTCAGGGATGGATGTACGGACTGGAGTGTGGAGGGAGCCCTTGGAAAACTCTCAATTCCATTTTTTTAACGTGAAACTTTTAATTTTTTTTGTCACAGTTGGATTTCCTTCCCATGTTTTCCAGTCTTTCTTCCATGATAAATCTTCCTTGAGCTTTTGCCCCATTCTAGAGCGTCAGAATGTTCTGTTGTGATGAGGAGGGGCTGAACATTTTAGACATTCATTTCTTCCCCCTCCTTTTTCTCTCTCCCGTGTATTTTCTCTACTAAATTGTGATGCGGGTATTTCTGTGGAGCGACAGCATATACAATATGGATGATGATGGCTTACGCAGGGAAAGACCTTTTCAAGCTCCACATTTTTTGACAGGGGGGCTTTCTCTTCATGCATGGATTATTTAACACGGCTAAAGTCGTTGAAAGTAATTGTGAGCATACAGGATGGATGCAAAAAATACAACACATTCGATTTTGCGAAGGAAGGAGGGGGCTGATGAGAGGCAGATGATATTAAATTTGGGACATGTCTACTCAATCCACAAATTGTCCCTTATATTTTCATTGGGAATTTTATACGTCTGACATTTTTTTGCAAAAGTTTGTAGAAACGGGGGCAGGACACACACGCGTTGGTAGGTTAAACAGGAAAAAAATTTGTTATTGTGCTCAGAGTAGGAGGACGACTTGTGTAATTTGTTCTCTTTTGAACAATATTTTTCCTGAGGTTAGGCAGAGTCTGAAGGAAGTGTGTATTTTGTTTGGATGTGAAGAGAAGGATTCGTTATTTACTTAAAGAATCTGTCCGTGTGTGCTTTAGAACGGAGGCTGATATTTGTTATTTCCATCCACCTTTTTTGTCGTCGACTCGTCTCATCTTTTTTCTGTTTTGGAGGAGGTGATCAAGTAGAAGGAGGGGGGGGGGGAGTCAAGTTTGAAGTTGAAGGCCGTAATAATGCCAGTAGCGTTGTTTTAGTTTGGCGAATCAATATTAGTCTGAAGGAGGGAGAATGGTCTTCTTCATCTTGTTGAGCAGTTCTTTATTCGGTCGGGTCTTTTCCTCCTCCTCCATTCCAAGAATGTAGACTACCTATTAATCTCCAGCCGCCACATACTTTCCCTCCCTCAACCCAACTCTTTTCCTTCTTCCCCCAAAATTCTTCATGAGTCTACCCGCATTCTCATCTCTCTACATATCACTCCCCCGCCTCCTCCCCCTCCACTCTTTTAATGTTTTAAGACTTTAATTAATTTGTCAGATTCACTAACTTATATAATCCTGTCGGAAGCACCAGCTGAGCCACAAACACACACGCATCCACAGGCTATAATTATAGGCTGTAGTTGCCCAACCAATGGACAATTAACTTGATTTCTCTCTCTTGCTTTATTTTCATTTGCGTCAGTACGAGAAATTCAACTTTTTGACTCTGTTCTTGAGTTCTTCAATTAAAAAGGAAGAAACAAATGTGATGTGGGAAATACCATGCAGTAGTATTGAATTGCAATGAGTGAAATTCAAATACAGGCTAAGGGTGGTTAAAAATAAAGATTCCAGTCGGAGTTGAGGTCTACATCCGTCCTAAATTGGAAGTTAGTTTGATGTACGAGAATTTGTGAGGATTAAGCATTGAGAAAAAGGTTAATGGGAATTCAATTTGGAGTTCCAAAAACCAAAAAGAAATTGGGAATGACGGGTTGTTGTAAGGAAAGAGAAAAAATGAATTTTCTCGCAAAATCCCGGATTTCTCAGAATTTTCTGAATGTTGACAGAAATGAGGAGGAGGGATGAAAGAAAAATCAATTCATGCCCCTTCCTCTGTGGCTAATATATTTGAAATTAGTGGAAATAAGAGGAAATATTTGGTTTGCACACTCCGTACTCCGCTCTGTCTAAATATGAAGAGGAACTCGGAACAAATTGCTGTCCTTATGCACGACCCGACACGGGAGGGGATGGAGGCTCCATATCTTGCAAATTATTTACAGCTTAGAGTGCAACGGTTGAACGGAGCCCTAATGAAATATTTCAACAACTCCTCTTCTCCTCCACTCTATACTTGCATAATTCTTGTATAATTTATACACATTTGCAAGTTTGCCATTTCCTATCGTTTCTCAAACGAAAATTTCATTAATTTCTCATTGGTGTTAAAAGCTTTCGTTTACTTTTCCCCTCCTCCTCTTCTCTTCTGGGGGATCGAATTTAAATTTTAGTCTGAGCCCTAATCCAAGATCCAGGATGCACGACACCCACAATGTGACTTGTGTGTACACACACACACACAGCCACGCAGAGGCTTCACGTGCGAGTAACGGAAATAATAATAGAAATATTTTCCACAATTTTAACATGAATATGCGAGTGGTGCTTGTGTAACCAATGTGCAAATTAAATTTGCCACGCGAATCCTCTCACATCCGCTCCTCTTCCCTTCCCTTCAGTCAGACCACAATTCTATCCACTGCAATGTAATGCTCATTTGTCTGTCGGTGGTCTGAACGAGAGAGTGAGAGAGTGAAGCTCTTTCGTGAAATGGATAAAATATTATGGCTGGAATGAATTTTTGGTGGCCTCATTTTCGGACTTCCATTTCCACCGACTCGACCGCATTTCTCCTCATCCCGAAATCAAGGGTCTGAGGGCAATCGGGTGAGGATTGTATGCACGTTCATCTCTGATCCCTTCACCCACACTCGATATGAAATACTTGGCATCCCACACACACGCACCCCACTACAGAGAGCGAATGCGAAATAAATTGCAAACGTTGTACATGTACAGCGGAAGATGGATGAGTCCAAGTCAATTTATCCGGTCTGTGTTTGCGAGGAATTTTTGGTCATTTCCCTCTGATGAGGACATCCCTCCGTCAACTTAGAGGAACTTGGCGATGCCCACAAGTGGAAACTGTGAACTCCACACACCTACGATACATCCAGACCACACTCGTCTCTCGCATTCCTTGATAAACACGAGGATATTTACTCTGTGCGTGTGTGTAGTTGGGTCTTTGCGATTTACGACTAGTCCACAGCGAAGGAGTAGGAAAGTTGAAAGTTGTCCAGGAGGAGACGTGGAGGTCGGAAGGTGTTCCTTGGCTGGAGAGTGTGCCTTCGGTTGATGATGATGCAAGGGTGGGGAGGAAGGCTGTGGCTCTGGAAAAGAGCTTAAACAATCAAATATGCATAAGTTTAGGTTAGAGCCATACGTTGGAACATGAGGGAAACGCCAACTTCTTCTCTCTCTCTCTTGTGTCTGTGGAGTCTGTGTATGTACAAAAAGTCTAAGAGGATGGGCTCCACAGAGACAGGGAGTGAATTTGGAATGGAAATGGAAATTTTGAGAGAGAAAATGAAAGGAAATGGAGCGGACGAAAAGCAAAGTCAAATAGAGAGAGAGGCAATGAAAGAAACTTTTGCAGCTGAATACCTTTTCTAAATACCTCGGAAGAACTTTTGATAAAATAAAATTCCTCCCTGCCATAAGGTATATAGAAGGGAAGATGGGTAGGGACGCGTGTGTGTGTCTGGGGAGGGAGGAATATGCCAGAGAGAGAGAGAGTGAATGGGCCAGTGCAATTGGTAATGTAAACACGGTCCTTCCTCCTCCGAATTCTCCCTTTTCTTTTCATCTTCATTTGGGAGTCTTGAAAGAATTATTATTATTCTTTGTGGTGAGGAACACCTCGCATAAAATGCCACCAAAACTTTTATTCTATTCTGTAATACGGGAAACGTTCCCTTTCTTATCGGCGACTCTGTGTGTGTGTGGTGGGCTTCAGTGGGCTCAGTTATTTTGGGTGGAGTTGAAAGGGACGGATGTTGAATTTTATCTTTCAAATCATTCCTCCACAACAATTTGTCCATTTGCTTGTTTGTCCCTTATTGTGTCCCTCCTCCTTGGAAATTGCGTCATTTTATAAATGACACAATCCCAAACTCTCTTTATGTTTATTGACTTTCAGATTCCCTCTCCCACTCTCTCTACCTCTATCTATTTATCTTTTCTGAGTTGGGGAAAATTTTTATTCTTCCTGTTTATTATCCTGGCCTCACTTCCCCATTTAAACTTTTGATTTTGTCTAGAAATGTACGTACATATGAAAGTTTGCCCAATTTGTAGATATTCACAAACTGTTTTTCCGATAATGAAAATATGTCTCATTTGTATTTTCAGGTTGGTTTAATTGACGAAGACTCGAGTGGGTCAGGGGACAAGAAGCCTCTGAAGCCGTGGGAGTTTGAGGGGGAGCCGAAGGTGACCCGGAAGAGTGCCCTGCTGAGTGTGAACACGAGTGACGCGGTGTACGGGGATCAGACGGAGTTGACCGGAGTGACGAGTAATGGTGCAAACTCGGAGGAACGGGAGCAAAACTCGCATCAGCATCGACAGGCAGAGTCGGTGGAATTGATCTCCTCATTTGCTCAGATCCAACCGGAGACGGGAGTTGGGGCTGCCGGGGACGGCGTCAATGATAATGACGACCGCATTCGGAATTCAACAAGGCCAATCACGGGCTGGAAATGCGACTCTCCGTCTGGCGCTTCCAAATGGCTCTGTCAACTCTCAATCTCCTGGCTCGTCATTCTGGGCAGCATTTATGGCCTCCTCTTCATCTTGTCCATGACCGTTTATCTTTTTTTTGCCTTCAAAAATCATCCTTACCCCTCCCCCCGTCGTTTCTCCAGCTACTTGAGAACATCCACCTGCAAACTTGCCCTCCTCCACGACGACTTCCAACAAAGTCAAGCCGAGGAGGAGGACTCCAACCTCCCACACTTTGATCACGGTAAGAAAAATGACACTCTTATCAGATTTATTAAACCCCCCCCCCCCCTCCCACTATGTACCTATAAGTCATCATCATAAACATCGTACGCACAAACTTGATTATTATAATAGTATGGCATCTCTACCCGGAACTCCTTCCCCTCCTCCCAGCTTTTCCAAGGAAAAGCATTTGCCGAAATGCTTTTCAGTCCAAATGATGAGGATGTGTTGAAAGAAAAATTAGGCCCAATATATACAAACTGTTCATATTATGATTCATTTTTATCCTCTCCTCTTTCTCAGTTCTTGGAAGGAAAGCAAGTGCGTCTGATTTCGTTTTCCGTGAGAGAGATGACTATGTTTCAAGTTGAATTGTGAGTGCAAGGCCTGAACTGATTGCCTCCTTGAAATTGCCTCCTCTTTCCCATTCCCCTCCCGAACAGAATGAAAAAGTTAAGGAAAATTTATGTCGGAGAATTTTTAACGGTGGAGAGAATTCAACCTTTTCTCCTTTTGAGGCTGGTGAGCCTTAAAAATTAGGGTATTTCATAAAATGTATTTTCACGAGGAAAAGAGAAGCTCCCTTTTCTTAAAATCCTCCAATTTCTCAACATGGAAGAGTCTCAAAAAAATGAAATAGAATGTCTCTCGACAGTTGACTTAAACATTTTGACTCTGTGTGTGTGTGAGTAATGTCCAGAACAGGACAACTTCACAGTCTCCAGGATTACTCGAGCAGAGAGTGTCGCTGGGTTTATTGTGTGGGGCCGTCCGAGAGGATTCACGGAGAAATGTGGAAGGAGGATTTTAATCCACAGTTTATGTACATTGATATCTGGAGAGGGAATGGGACATGACGTGAGAATTTTTTGCTGTATCAGCAAATCCTTCCTCCGTCGCTTTGGACAATCTCGGAGGAAAGTCATGTGTGTGCCCACATGGACTCTCGTATAAAAAGTAGTGCATAGTTTGAAGTGAGGGGTCCCTGCCTCCCAGCGACAATATAGCGAGGTTTCGGTTTGTTCGGGGCTGTGTGTGAAATCTGCAAATCTCGTCATCCTCAACATTTAAGTTGAGTTGGTTCATGTTCTTGGGGAGGGGAAGGGAGGAGAGTGCCACTGTAGATTAGATCGGTACATGCCATGCAAGTGCCTCTTTTCGCTGGTGGCATCTTGCTCTCCCTTTCATGGAGAATGAGAATCCATTAGTTTTAGCAAGAAGAGAGTCAGAAGGACGTCAGGTTCCATTTCTCAAGAAGCCAGTCCATGGAAGTCGAGTTGAAGTTGGAGGTGGTGTGTGTGTGGTTCTTCTTTGAATTTAATAGGTTGACTCACAACTCCTGTCTCCCTTCATGTTCCATGTGTTTAGAGGCCGTAGTTAACAGATTCTTCCTTCTGTCTCCCGCCCAACTCTCCGTCCGCATTAGTGTATTCATGCATGTGCTGGGTACATATCCAAATTTCTGCCACTTTACTTCACCACGCAATTCTCCCTATTCTCAAAGCGGTATGGGAACAGATGCGTGTGTGTGTTCACCTTTGAGTCTCTCTCCCGTTTGTTTGCTTCCCGGGTTCCATTAGAACATTCCCATAAAAATGGAAAACATGGCTGCGTGTGTGTGTGTTTCTACTCTTATTATTTATTACGGCTGAAATCTTTCCATGGTATTGCCGTCTCATTTCTTGAGCTGAGTTGAGTCGGGCGGGCAGTGCAGTGCATCAAGTACACTTTTTATACCCTTCATTCTCACTCTTTCCGGGCAGTCCCTTCTCTTCTGTTCGTGCCAACTTTTGGTTGTGTCCTGGGATGTAGGAGGAGAAGGAAGGCTTTCACTTACTTTCACCACATGCAAACTTTTCTTCCCCTCCCCCTCTTGCTTTCTTTCTCCCTCCCTTCCTTATCTTATCTGGAGCAAAACTGATTAAATTAACAAAATCTTCTTCACTGTAATAAATAAAGTTGAAACAAGGGCCATAGCATCACATTATCTCCGCAGCCTTCATGACAGTACAGCCGGGAGGAAACAAGTAGGTATTCCATTTTTCCGACTTACCCATCTGCTCTTCTTCCTTCCTTCGAAAAGAGTGTGTGTGTGTGTGTGTGTGTGTGTGTGGAGGAAAGTACAATTAAAAATTACTTGTTGGATAATATAGCTGTTCTCCTTACAACAGACACACACTTGTGTGTCTGCGTGTGTGCTGTAATAAAATGATCTCTGTCCAAGAATAATTCGGAATAGTTGAGTCCTTGGCAACGATTTGGATCATTAACCTCCTTTTTTAATACCAAAGATATGGGAACTGCTCCGCTCCCCCTGACAACTCCATCGAAGGATTAATTACCTGGAATTTTCATTATCTAAAAGCACCATCCCTCCACTTTCCACATTTTTCGCAACGATTTCTTCTTCAACGGGAATTCGACTTAGCGGACCTTAAATTGTCTCGAAATTTATTTTTATTGTCTTTTTTTCTTCTCCTTCTCTCCCTCCCGGAATTCGGAATGAAATTAGAAGAACGTGAAGGTCCACTTTTATTCAAATTGATGGGGCGTAAAAATGAATCCTCTTGAATTAAGAACAAATGAAGCTGTACAATTTGTAGAAACTCCTTGGAAGGAAATTCCTTGAGTGGCCCTTTTTTTGAAATTTGGGTACATTGAAAGACAATCCAGAGAATGAACGTTTCCATTTACAAATTGGAATTATGAGTGTCAGGACAATAGTGTCAACTTCTACTTGAGACATTTACGGGTGTTTTCCGTGTAATGGAGTGCCTTCAAAATGGTTTGTGGGTGTCAGTTGCAGTGTACTCGTGTAATGAAGAGAAGAGTGTCTCTTTTGAAATTGATGGATCAATTAAATTAAGAAGGGTTTTCTCCACAGTTCAGGGGCTCTTTAAATTCTTCTGTAAATGGTTGTGTTGAAGTCTCGTCAGATAATGGAACAAGTCAGTTCAAAATTCAAAATTAATTTCTCTTTCAAATTTTCTCATTCCCATTTCAGAAAGTGAAAGTATTCAAAAGTGCATTCAAAGGAGAGGGAGAGAGAAAGTTGGTGGGAAATGGACATTCGTTTTCACTCATCTTTCCATTTGATGGTTTGCACAGGGATGCACATTTCCAATGGGATAATGATAAGGCGGCGTTGAGAACTCATTAGTCCGGAGTTTGTTTGGTAGTCATTTTAATTATTCACATTCCTCCGAACGCTCCATAAAATTTCGTGGGAGGGGAATAGGAGAGTGCATATGTTGATTAGACGGGGAACTCCTTCAAGAATTTCCCTCTTTAATTTTGTGTCAAAAGCTTTTCTGGGGGTCTCCATTGAGGAGCTCCTTGGCTTCGTCCATCCTGATATCCAGAGTCAACTTTTCCACGGGAGGATTGAAAGGATTGAAATTGGAGCACATTTTGTCTATTCAATTATAGTTTCGGGGATGAGGGGACCTCGTTGGGTTAATAGCCTTCATGATGATGTGGAATGAGGAGCTGTTAGACTGCGTAGGGATGTAACCAGGATAAAATGTTTTCTGCTGGAGCATCATTGAGACGACTGCCCTCGACTTGTTCTTTGTAAATTGTAAATGGCAGTGGGGCTTTAACTAGACGGACGGTGACTGAGGGGGAGGGAACTACACACAGAATAATTTCATACACGTTGTCTACAAAGCGTACCTTTTGCTATGATGTGTCATGCCCATAATTCCCTACATTTCTCTTTCATGAATTTCCTGGCTCGAGTCCTCTCCTCCACGGATCCCTTTCAAGAGCCCCCCTCTCCTTTTGTTACTCTACTTAATCAGTTAAATTGAGTATGCATAGCTAGAGAGAGAGAGGTAGAGAGCTTGTATGATGCATACTGAAAATAGTTGCAAGTGTTTAGGGTTAAATTGCCAGAAACTTCTTCTTGATTCTGAATGGGACCACACATTCACAAGAGATTCCCCAACTCCATTTACAACCACTCGGAATGAGGAGCAGTCCTCCATCTGAAAACACACTTTCATGTTCCATCTGTACATCTTCTCCCAGCTTCCTCACACACACACACACACACACAAAGTGAGTGTGTGTGTGACAATTTATCAGGACACAGGACTTGACTGTGGAATGCATGCGATAATGGCAATTAAGATGTTTCAAACCGAGACACAACAAGTCCCTCCGTCATTAAATAACATCTTTACTCGGCTCTTTTTAAATTATTCCTTGTTTTTATTACAGCAGTCTCTCCGTTGTCATCCGATATCTCTGTTTACTCTCTGGAAATGCGTCATGACATTTATTTTTTGAATACCCACCTCACAAACTGAGTCCGCACTCTGCACACCTACCCACAGCTTTAGTTCGAGTCAAAATATTGTGGAGTGGGAGAGCCATTACTTGTGGCCTCAGTTGATAGGTTTATAGTGCCGAAAATTGTTTTTGCACATCCAAACACTCACAGACCACAATCTAAATAGGATGACGATTTTGTGGGGGGTCTGGAGGGAGGGCATTCATGAAATTGAATAGGAAATCGGATTTGTGTACTCTGTCTCGATCAGATGTAAACTGAGCGTGTGTGTATTTGAATTATGTCATGTTTACCCTCTTCTTTATTTACGACTGCCTCCCAAGATTCTCCATCCCATGTTCACACATGGCATGGAGGCTGGATATACAAGGGATCCCTCAAATTGACTTATTTGCATTTTAGTTTGGACCCTCTTCCCTCCCCGACTACGTAGTACGTAGAGATGCGTGTGTGTGGAGGGGGTATTTACATATTTTCCGGAATTGCTTGTATATTTTCAATTTAGAGGGACCTCCACTTCCTTCCACTTTCTCCATGAAAGTTGTGCCAATCCTCAGAAAATATTAGAAGCATTTATGGGGACAGACTAACCGGGATCCAATGCACACATTTGGGAATGTAGAGGGAGAGCGTGTGTGTCTCCATGCTATTATACATATTTATGGAATCTTTTTGTGCACAACGGAGAGAATCCTTTTTCACATTTTTGTGCGTTGGCGATAGTCCACAGTGGATTGGATGTCCCTGGTCGTGTGTCATCTTTGAGAAAGGAGAGTCGGGTATTCAGATTTCAAAAAAAACTGTAATGGTTCATCCCGTGTACATTCACTCCTTTATGTTCACGACTATGAGACTTTGTCGTGTGTGTTCTGATTTGGAACTCGGCACTTGTTCCCAGTATAAAGTATGGAACAGTTTGATATTATTGCTGGGTCGTCTTGTCTTATCGCCTTTGCTTGTCGACTTGGATCGTAAAGTAGGGAAATGGATGGGTGAGGATTATTTTTCCTCTCACTTTCCTACTGCATCTCTCTCTTCTCTCTGTACAATCTTGAATACAGGCCAATCCATCCGACTGTATTTTTCTTGACTCTCTTCCCTGGGTCTCTCTCCACACATACACACACACAGTCTGACTCTTCAGTGCTACTCGTTCTTGATTTCTGAACATGCAACCGACGTGTTTACTCGTTAAATTTCAAGTGGAACTCAAGCCGTCCGAAAATTCCAGCTGCCAACATTCACAATCCACACAGAAAATGGAGAGAGGGAAGATTCAGCCATTGAACATCTCTGTAAATCTATTTTCACACAAGCATCTCCTGATCAGATTCCTCCAACTCCACTCTACAACACACACGCACACGTTCACACAATGACAGGACTGATTGAGGAGAGACGCAACTGTCCATTCAATCTGGTGCAAATTTTTGTCCTCTTTCTAGTATTTCTGTTGAGAGGACAGACATTATGTCAACATTTTTGCATTGAGAGGTTCCAGGTTGGGTTGGGTTAGGTAGTTGACTCTCGTGGAGTGCGTGTGTGTTTGGTGGATACACAGGTACTTCACACACACTCCATCCCATTCAACATCCAATTGATTGAATCAAGTTTGTTTACAAGTCAAGACTGGAAAGTTATTACCTGGAACTCCACACACAAATCAATGTAGATTGCTTTTAATTGAGTTTAGTATAAATGAGCAGTCTTCAAGTAGCCAAAGCGTGTGTTCATATTTATAGAGAGGGAATTAATTGTGAAGGTACCTGAATTGAATCCACTCGAAACAAACACAGGATACGGGAGTGAATGCCAGGAAGGAATTTCCAATCTTAAATTAAAACGTTAAAAGGCCCCCTCCGAATTTTAGGGATTTTCAGGCCCGCTAAGTTTTTCTCAGGGATGAAGGTGTTTGCATGCTTGCATCAACTTTTGGAAACTTTTGTGATGTTTAGCATCCTCTGAGCATCCAAAATCTACAAACAAAAACTTGATGCAAGCTTGCAAACACCTTGAATTCATCAGCTGAATTTGGACAGTTTTTGTGTCCAATTTTACACATTTGCTATAGTCCTACATTACCACTTCGATGGTTTCCTTCAATTTTATTTTTTAAACAACCTGGGTCATACAGCAAACAATTTCAAACAAAAATTTAAAATTTCGCGACAAACGTTAGAGCAGTAATAATTAAAAATGTTTTAAAGAAAACAAAGCGGGCCGGATTTTTAAAGAAATCCGATGGGGTCCTTTCTGTTGTCAAGTCCTGTTCTGAGAGAAGGGTAGGAGTCGTGATTTACATAGTTGAATAAAATATAATAAGGAGAGGAAGGGGAAGGATTTGAAACGTTGTCATCCACACCTACAAAAAATCCTCAAAAGTGGAGCAAAGAAGGAAGCCCCCAGCTGTATTATTCAATTAGAATATTTGTACTGGGATTTCCATATGGTTTGTTGTGCGAGTGTGAGTGCGTAAAAATAAACAGTTTTGAATTCAAGATTAAAATCTTGATTATGACTACATTTTGATATCTCATGTTCTTTTTGTTGGTTCTGGAAAAAAGGAGAACATCAATTATAACGGAAATTGTCGGGGGAGAGGGAGAGAGTGTGTGTGTGTGTGTGTCAGGCTGAATATTATCTTGTTCCTTTCTCCTCCTTTTGTTGGACTAAGACTGACACGAAAGGGCCCAACGAAAGAGAATTTTTGAGAGGGTTAACCCAGGATTCTCGTGGAGAATAGAATTGTATCCGGAAATTTCAATCATCAGTTTAATCAATTTTGTTTTTTTAAAAATAATGTAATTACAAAAATCCACTTGTGAATTAAATTTGTGCTTTCCCATATTCCTCCACATGCACAGTTCTTTTTGGATTTTGTCTTTATTGTGAAAAATAATGTTTTTAAGAAAAGACGAATGACTGGTGTTCACAATTGAAATATGGAAGGAGGACCATATTTGACATTTAAATTTGTGGGTGACTGGGACATATGAACCCACTTGTTGTTGTTGTTGTGGATTAGGTAATGGATGGAGGGGGAGGGGTGGAAATGATAACGGAAGTCAGTGGTTTGATCGAACAATAATGAGTAAGAAATTTATTCTAATGCTATAGTCGATCGTATGATTATAGTCGAAATGAGCCATCAACGCTTTTGCCTTTCCCTGCCCATCCTTTGCATCTGGCTCTCGGCCTTCTCCCCTTCACTCCCAATCCTAAAATGCTATGCACAAAGTGGATGACTACACAGAAGTACAATTTCCACTATGTACGTCAATGTTTGACAGACTACCTGGACTCACAAAAAACCTCACATCTTTATCGTAGGATAGAGAGAGGGAGAAGTTGAAAAGCTTGTTGTTTTGTTGATGCGTTGATGTGTGTTGTTGTTGTTGATGGTAAGGGAAAAGAGAGAGAGAGAAGGACCCCAGGAGTCAATTTTGACTCGACTTCTCCGTCTTGTGCCTTGGAGGATATTCCCGAGGGACTTTGCGTGTGGGTTTTGAACTCATTTCCCCACGTCACACAACCATTGTCAGTTTCAATTTTCAACCGTTATCCATTACAAATTACTATCGCTACCGACTCCCTTCTTTCTCCCTTCCAGTGGACACAAAATGTATAAAAAAGTTGTTGTATAAAGTTACAAAATAATATGGACACCATAATACACACACACACACTTGACGTTCAAGCTTGTATTTTCTCAACTTTTCCTACTCTTCCTCTGTTGTCCGGACGGCCTCCTTCCCTCGCTTCCCCTCCCGTACATACTCGTAGAGGTTGCAATCATTATCATTATTTTGATGGAGTGTGTAGTTTTCTTTCCACGCCGGGACGAAGAACTGTAGTGTAACCATCTCATACATTATACACACACGTACATACTCTCTTTTGTCCAAAATGCGAGTATGCAAGGACTTGCTATCCTCCACCTAATAATGTAATGGACTTTTTCTTGTTGGTAGTTTTGTGGAGGACTGTTACTGGAGTGTGTGTTATATATGGTCATGTTATGACATGACTCGGGCCTGCATGTTATCCTCCTTTTGATATTCTCCACGTCGACTCATCCCGAGAAGGACTCTTGTAGGTGGATTTACTGGGAAGATCTTATTACTCAACTGCAAGACCCCACAACTCTCTCTTTTTCTCCTTCTCTTTCCAAATCAGCAGTGGTTTCTCCTCTGTTTTGTTGATATCCCCTCCACTTTGCTTTACTTTTTCCCACACACACACATCCAAACCATCTACAGAAGAAAGAAGGGTTAAGAGGGAGACACGCATTTATCCTATAATAACCCTCACATTTCCCTTGCCCAGTTTTACATGAGGAGCTCGGGTCGAGGGGGGGGGGG
>WJFB01000420.1:0-34936 GCA_009870185.1 Pygmarrhopalites habei | reverse complement strand
GGGGGGGGGGGAAGAAACAATTCTGGAAAGCATATTTTGTGCGTGAGGATCATGTGGATGGGCTGGAGAACGGTGTGGGTAATGTAGGCACACATCGGATGATGTGCGATGAGATCATGCTGTGTCTTTTCGCCTTGTCCTAATCTCGAATAAAAATTCAGCGGAGCAGAGCCACAGTTTCTACTTTTTTCCTTTCCCCCTCTCTCCCTCTCTCTCTCTCTGTAAATTGTTATATGACTTTGTACAGGACAGACTGGTGAGAGTGTAACTCTCAACTCTGTACTGAATTAACCCTACTGCAGTGTCACAAAAGTCTCAAGGACTCTCCCGACTTTATGAAGATGAAGATACTTGGAGTGACTGCATGAGATTCCCGAATCTGATTTGAGCCTCTCTCCCACTTTCTTTGACTGGTTTTACGATCTGGATGCTGGTCCTACTGTTTTGTTGGTGCTCCAATATTTTTGGGGGCAAAAAGTGGAGTGTTGTAGGTGGTAATATTTTACTATATGAGCCTCTCGTCTTGTTCTTCTCTTCTCTTGGCCTCTCCTGATAAAGGGAAAAGTGCTGTGTGTGTGGAGGGCAGAGATAAGGTTCTTTTGCAAGTATAAATCGTTTTTGTACGTGTTGTTCTTACTTATTTCGAGATGGATGTAGATTCCAGTCAGCCCCGCTTTATCCAGGCTCTACTCCTTTTATTGACAAATAAAAAACTGTTTTTTTCCTCTGCTGGAGCTACTGCAGAAATATTTTCTTGGGGGGGGGGGGGACAAAAAGTACATTCTACCAAATCCAGACAAATCCCACTCCTCTCTACTTACTACATATCTGTGTAGTGGAATGGTGTGTGTGTGAACTTCCGTTTTTGTCGTGTGAGTCAAAAGGGACAATAAAATGGTATGGATTGGGGATGATGAGTCCTTCGTACTCTTCAGTCTCTCAGAAGAAAGAAACTCGAGTTGCCTTTGTCTTTCAAGTCCTTGTAAATTGGTGACGGTGTAATGTTTAGCCAACATCAATAATTGTAGAATGGCTTTTTGTGGTTCGAGAGATTCTCGAGTTTTGTGAAACGAGGCACGTAGACTTGCATATGCCTAAAAACCACGTCTCGTTATGACTCTTTCGTCTGGGGAGATTTTGTGTCCAAACTTTAATGGATGTTTTCAATGACTCCTATAACACATAAACTTTTTTTCATCTGTTTGTTCTCTCTCAGAAAAAACCCTTTTTACTCTGTTTTGAGTGTAGGGCGTACATACAGATGTGTGGATAATAGTTTAGGAAATAAAAGGATTTACTGCAATCCGAAGACTCCCACATCCTTCCCTCCCTCCCAACGACCACGATTAACTATTAGTAATGGTCAATAATATTGACGTCATTTAATGTTAATGATTCTCTTTCTCTCTTTCAGATCGGACGAGGAAGGAACTGGACACTCTCTCACAGTACAACATTGTATGAACAGTTCAAATCGCAACCTTCCTTCATTTTCATTTGTTACTACATGTCAACCATATTTTTAGTTGATACAAAACCCCCAGGAATACTTAAGGGAAAGAACCAACCAACAAAGGATTCCCCCTCTCGTCCACCTCCACGGATTTGTAAATAATTGTATTAAATTTAAGAGCTTACATTATGTACGTTTATTTGTAAGTACTAGACTCAGTTAAATTATAATTAATGTCGAAGCGGGGAAGCGCGTACCTTCAGTCAACAAATTGTAAAATATATTGCAACAGATTGTTATGAGAATGAGAACAAAAAAAGGGAAAGTATTAAAGGAGAAAATTTGTTCTGTATTTACTCGTACATCATTCCAATGTTTCTCTGGTCATCGAAATGTCCATTGCATAAATTCATCTTTCGTTGTACAAAGTACGAAGGGTTTATGTAGGCACACCACAAAAAATAAAGTGTCGATTAGATTAATTAAGGAATAATTAATTTTTTTCCCTGGAACACACTTGGCAGCTGTTCCTTTCATTGGAATTTCATTAGATGACTAAGAATAGTGGTCAGTGGCACATATTGACCACATCTCTTCATGTTCATTCTGGACCAAGTTGCCTGTGACGAATTGGACGGCGTCAGCAGGATGGTCGGAGAGTGTGTGTGTGTGTGAGGGTATGACAGGTGTGTTTGGATGGTGAATAATAATTAAAAAAAGACAAAGACACATTTTCACGCCCGACTAATATCATTACGTAGTGAGTCTTGACTCCTGATGAAGAAAATGAAGGGCCTCCTCCTTCATTCCCTCCAAGGAGAAGTTTTGGAAAAGTTGAGAGAGACGCGTCCAAATTTTTATTTTTAATTTGCCAGTCTAGAAGTTTTTAGGAGAAAATGGAGGATGTGGACTGTAGTTAATTGTGGGTTGTGAGGGAATTTAGAATTGGGAATTCCAGAGGACAAACGGTTAGTGCAGAAGCTGAAGAGCGTCCATGGAGGGATAGGGGTGTGTGTGTGTGTGTGGAAAAAGAGGGAATAAATTAATGTTTTATTCATACGAGGAGACGGTTAGCCCTGGAAAGTGTAGCAAAAGGGAGTATCGATATTAAGTTCGGGGGTAAAGTGGAGTGTGAGGGATGTAGTGTGGAATTCAATAGAACGTGTCAAAGTGTGTAATTCATGTGTGTTTTACCATGGGGCTAATGGACGTGATGCCTTTGTCTCTCCCTCTTTCCTTGTTTAGTGTTGACTTGTGTATTTCACTCTGCCTCACATTGTCTATATCAAGTCATGCCAAGTCTGTACTTGAAGGAAGAGTCTAGATACGAAGAGTGGAGACTTGCGAACAAGAGAGATTGTCAATAGGGATGATGTGAGAGGAGAGAAAAAATAGCTGGATCCATCGAATTGAATTGATAAAGTAAACGGGCGGAAGTGGAGGTTGAGGGAAAAACGCCCGTAACCAATTTTCTGTCGGTTTTTCTTTCTCGGAAGGACGGGGACTGGGGACGCTTGAGTGACTCTCCATATAATGGCCTGATGAACCGTGTCCTGGACGAAAAGTACGTGACCGATTTCCCTAATTCTACACGCTAAACTCACACAACGGAGAAACCATTCCACTGCAACTGCATTCCATTGTTGTATAAAACACCAACTATTTTTACACTCCTCTCCACCAAATACTACTTTACCTCACAAGTTCAACCTCTCAATACAATGCCATGTAATTGAGGTGACTGCCATCACAGGAAAAATTTACATTCTTTTACTTTTTCTCCTCCTCCTCCACTTATATAACAAACAGAGACTCAATGTATGCACGAGTCATAAAGCAACAATGCACTGCAGGGAAATTACCCATTGTTCATCCCCTTCATTTGCATGTATCCTTCATCAGTGTCATTCAACACACACACACCACCGTCCGAAAACATTTTGTCTTTTCCCTCTCCAACATTTATGTTGACTCCCAATTCGACAATCTACCCAACATTTATTAGTACGCATTATTTTCAACGTTGAAAATAAAAACTTGGAAATGATCATTTCTAGGAATAAAAATGCAGACATTTAATGAAACGTTGGACTTTGACGTCCGTTACACTAGAACAAGATTCCAATGGCAATCCAGGATTAGAGAAACTTTTCCATGCCGATGGTTTGTCCAGACACACACAGAATTATCATGAATTTCACAGACAATTTCAGTTGAAATTTGGATATCCCCATCCGTACAATTTGGAAGGGATGGACAATTTGAAGGGAGTCTAATTTCGTTCTCCTCTTTTTTCCTCGGCTCAATCCTGAATCATCATCCGACGATCATCTTGGAAATAATCTGCATACAGGATATGCGTTGAGACGGAATCTCTGCCTCTTATTATCAGATACTATCTATACCGGCTTCTTTTTGTTGAGAGTGCCTACTTGTAATATTGTTGAAGGCAGCCGAGTGGAGGATGGGCAATGATAAAACTAAAACGAAACGGGCGATGCAATGAAGATGAACTATGAAGCGCATTTCCTCTGATTTTCAGAAACTCAAAGCCAACCGACCGAATCACATTACAATTACGCTCCTCTCCTTTTACCATCTCCACAGAAAGAGAGAGGACGACTGCTTTGGATATTTTACGAGCCTATTCTATGCAATTTACCCACTTTCTCATGTTCCACATCAAGGGGAAAAAAGGAGGGATGTAAAAACAACATTTTATAGAGTTGTTTGGATTCAAGATTACTGAATTGTTTATTTTAATCCATAATTCTCTTCCTCTCTTCAGCACAAACAGAGTAACAGTTTGAGGTTAACCCATCATACCCAAAAGACATTCAGAAAAGGGCCCCTCTCTCTCATTACAGCCAATCTTGGCCTCGGAGCACTAATTTTTTTCACGAATGTCCGTATCTTCCTTGACTTTTTGTCTTCCCCTTTCGTCAGACTACACAGACACGGGTAAAGTCCATATTGTATCATTCTGAACTTGGTTGTTCGTGGGTTGGGGAGTGCGTGAAAAGAGTAATTTACTACTTTACAATAAAATAAAATCATCATAATATTCACAAATTTTCTTTGCACAATCATGTCAAAATGTAATGTGGCATGGAAGTGCAATGGAAATGGAGGAGAGTACAAACAAAACGTACACTTTTCTCATCTTCACATTATCCACTTCCACTTTTTTCCATCCATTTAACTCCCATCGTCCACTCCCTAATCATCCCGTATTAAATTTAATCTCAGAGATAGAGAGAGAAAAAGAGAGAATTTGAGCTGAGAAATTGGAATGATTCTTTTTTATAAAAACTTGAATTTCTATATTTCCACATTTGGACTGGATGGAATTCTCTCGATTGTGTTCAAGTTGTTGAAAATAGTGAAGAAATGTCGTCGGTTTGAAGTTTATGGGGGTGTAAAAGGGTGTGTGGACAGCCCTTGGAGGACTATTGTCAATGTTGAAAGGTGGGTTTCGTCATGATTGTGAGGTGGAGAAGGTGGTGATGTGACTGGGAACAACAATTGAGGTGTACAGAGGAGGGGATAATGAAAACACACGAGCCAAGGAGAGCCGACTCATCCGACCGCCCCGTTTATTTTCCCACAAAGATAGAGAAGGGAACTCTGGGGTCAGGGAAGGTGTACACAGCAATGAGGAAAATGTGGAATCTAGATGATAGTTGTTAAGTTGTTAAAACTGGTTGTATAATTTAATAAATTACACGTAATTGTTCCGACCAAGGAAACGAGGGAGTTTGAGACTTTGTGTCTTTGCTTGACTCTCCAATTGTGGAATTACACAACTCCCCCCCTTCCTCTCTCATTTTTTTCCTAATTAAGTTAGGGGAGATTTGGGTGGATGGAAAAACT
Organism: Pygmarrhopalites habei; assembly: GCA_009870185.1. Taxonomy (NCBI): domain Eukaryota; kingdom Metazoa; phylum Arthropoda; class Collembola; order Symphypleona; family Arrhopalitidae; genus Pygmarrhopalites; species Pygmarrhopalites habei. The sequence goes on along the minus strand of WJFB01000420.1, from coordinate 29,610 downwards.
TCTTCCATCCAGTTAGGATTCTTGATGTGTCTCCCCTCAGTTAATCATCATCATGGAATCATGAAAGTAGGGAAGAGGGGAATTTCACACTTGTGCAATTAGAAAATACAAAATATTACTAATTCCTTTCGGAAACTTTCCCTCGTCCACGTCCGCTTATTGATCAACCTGATTACACTTAACAACTCTTCAATTTGATAGCCTTAGCCACTTGCAAAGTGTCTCTCATAGTATTTTATCAGACACAGGAACATGGCGGACTCCACACACCCACACCCACAATTTATTTCCATTACTTTGTACACCTAATGAAACTGTGGGGAAACAAAATTAAGAAAAATTGCATGGCTCAATTCCGTGGTTTCCACAGGAGAATTTTACAAAGAAAATTAGAAAATGTGAGTCGCAAAAAATGAGAAAAGATTCTCACAATTCATTTCCATCTGCCCCTGCAAAGTAATAAATATTCAGAAAAAAGGAGATTCTACCTCAATTTGAAAAAACTGAAATTGCATTCGTTTGATGACTGTAAAAATGTGATTGTTGTTTATTTTTTTGGAAAGTAAAGTTGAATTGAAGGGTGTGTGTGTGAGGGGAACATATTTCTCCAGATTTCACTCTCATCTCGTGTCTCGTGGAAATCAAAAATATTCTCTCTCTTGTGGAGAGTGTCCGATTCATTTGTCGTGATGTGTGCATGATCTGAGAGTGTTAGGATTTCCATCAAATTCCCTCTCTGACGGCTATGTCTATATCACAACACAGGACATTAGCGTACAACGTCGTTCCGCCATTTTATAGCATATCACATTAAATTAAATGTATTACTTTGCTCGAACAGTAGGGGGTCTCCCTCATGTGTATCCACACACACACAACAACAATGTGTCAGAAAAATGGAACACCGCAAAAAACATGATTGTTGAATTTTTTCCAAATATTTCTCATACACTCAAGTACAAAATTGTTTCTGGAGCATAAAGATAAAAAGAAGTAGGACTGTTTGTGTGTGGAGTCTGGATCCGGACAAAGTTGATTACCGACTTGTACTTGTTTTTACAGTTGGGGAGGAGAGGAGCGTGTAATGCCCCTACGATATGAAAAGTCCAAATTACTCCTCTACCACAGAGTTTGGTGGTAGTTTAAAAATATATTAAGGAGCCAGTACATATAAAACGAAGTGGGCGGGGGAGACGGGATTAAATTTTGGAGCAGTGCATTACAGCCTGTGAAGGTGGATGAGGGTAGAAATGAATTGTGTGAGTGGTCCATATTAAAAGCATTAGTCTATTAGTGTAAATTGTCAAAGTGGGCGGTCATTTCTTTTCTCATCTTATTAAATCCGGACGAGTTATGACTGTGGGAAGAGACGGACTCGGGGGAGTGTGATTGTTTTTATTTATGATTCTCAGAGAGTAATTAGGACACTCCAGTCACTCACCTGCCCTCCACACACACACGTACACAGGAGCCACAGCCCTCAGTCAGTGAAAGGACAAAGAATCAGAATTTGGGAAAGAGTAGACGCAGAAGGGATTCATAATGGTAATGGACTGAGTCAGGGGGTATCCCACCACACATAAATATATACTCGGATTTAGGCAGTGCTTCCTCCACCACCCTCCACAATACATATAAATAGAAAGTGTGTGTGTGTGTGTAGTTTTCCAGGAAATATAGTATAATTGATTACTTTGAGATTTTAATGAATTGAATGGAGATCTCGGGACGCGACCGGAAAAGTAAATCATCCATCAGTTCTCCCGTACCTTCTCTCTCTCTCTTTGACTTGTGTACACGATACACGTTCCCTATTTGTTCCTCTCTCTCCTTTTATCTTTGACAAGGAGGCAAAATCAATCATATTATTAATCCATCTAGCAGTCATCCTCCACGCTTTTTATACATTGTCATCATCCGACCGAGTGTTGGTTTTCTATTGTTTCTCCCTCCCTATGTACGGTGTGCGTGTGTGTGTTGGGCAGAGTGGATGTTTACCTACTCGGAAGGCACTTGTCTATACCCTTCCCTCTGGATATGGTGGAAAGTCAAAAGGCTTCTGTGACAGCTCACAACACATCTCACGATTAATATCTAATTCATAATCCATAATCATCGTCTCATGGTAATGGTAACAATTTTCACTATGTACACTCCATATCCTACTTACGTATGTGTGTGTGAGGGAAAAGCACTTGACTCTCTCTATGTGTGTGTGTGTGGTGTTGAGGATGGTTGGTGTGACGTGGAGACGGGAACTTTAGTGTGCAGCTAATGCTCCGTAGGCCTTCAATTATTGTTCTGACAGAAGCAAAGGAGAAAACAGAGAGAAGATAGCCTTATGAATGATAGATTGTCTGTGTCTGACCGAGTCATCAGCACACACACACTCTACTGTGTGTATATGTGGGTCAGATGGGGTCGGAGGATGTTTGACGATCACACACATACAACCATTCCCCCCTCACTTTCATCTACAAACTCTTTCAAGATACCGTCCGATGAGAAAATTTTTCCCACAATATAACTTCACTGAAGAGTACTCATGATTGATCAAACTGTGACTAAGCTGGTCTCAGATATAAGAAGGAATGGTCAAAGTGATCCTGGTCGACGGTACATATTCCATGTGAGATTTAAAGTCTTTCATGTTCATTTTTGGCTGGGAGTAGGGCTCCGTTCGGGACGGGACGGGATGGAGCAAATCCCGTCCCGTCCCGAACGGAGCCCTAGCTGGGAGGCATTAATTGTGTGTGTGGATGTAACTTTTACTACTTCTTTTACTCTTCTCCTTGATCCTGAGGAGGAGGGAGAGTTGTAATAAAATTGTACGAGTTGGTCCACGAGATGGGAAGAAGGAAGGTAGGGAATTGAAGTCTCATGAGCAAACGGGACGAGATTACCTAGGATAAAAGTAATTAAAGAGAGAAGAGAGGAAGAGAAGAGGGTATCTGAGTTCCAGGATGAAATTTGGTTTGTTTATCTTTATCTCCCTTTTAGATGGCGAGTAAGAAGATTTTTATGTCATTTTCTCCTTCTTCCTTTTAATTTTGATTGCATTACACCCCTCCATCTCCACACACACACACACACTTCCTCCTCACTTTTTGAGAGAAGGGAAGAGAGAAACGCAGTTACTCTTGAACAGCAGTCAGAATTCTTCAAGGGGCGAGAATCTCGTAACGACATTTGTGGAGATCTGGAAATTTCCTAAATATATTTTTGAGAAAAATGAATACATTACAATATTTTACACACAAAACACAAACACAACAATAAAGGCCTTGTTTCCCTGGAAGACGGAGTGAGGGTTTGGTTTTTGGTGATTGTAGGAGGTCCTCAACCACAACCACACAACAGTCTACCCAAAAATACACACACACACACAGTCACTCTCTCTCTCTACGTGTGGACTTGGCACAGACAAAAGGGTTTCCTGTACGTGCGACCCATGTAGTCCACACCACCGTTTTTATGTACACTCCATAAATTTGTCCAGTCTCCACAAACTTGTACTTCCACAGAGAGAGAGAGAGAGGGAGAGACACACACATACACATGGATGGGGAAAATATGAAGGCTTCCTCCGTTCTGTCATATGAATACCAGCCTGTCAAATACGTTAATGACATGACGGTAACTTTTGTGTGGCTCATGATGAACGTGCCCTGCCTCACAGACTGGACACACAAACTATGACCAAAAAGAGTTACCCCTTCCCTTTCATGTATTACTCGACGTTGACTACGTCCTCTCCCTCTCTGCCTGTTCATGCCTGTCTAAACTTTTATATTTGGATTTGATTTTGAAACTTTTCCCCCTCACTGCTCTCTCTCCCCCATTATTGATGTGATCCGGAGGAAGACGAAACAAGGAGGGGAGAAGAAATTTGGACTTTGAAGACCACAACACACACACACACAAGGGAAGGGAAGAAAACAAGAAGAACCACATCAGAATCTCTGCTTCGTATTTTTTTAAAAAGAGAGTGAAGGGAACTCGTCTCCCCTTCGACATGGTCCTCGTCCTGCTGCTGGCACTAAAGATTCAAGATTCTTTGATCTATTTGTGAAGACAAGTTGGACAGAGTGTGATAGAGATGTGCCCCCCTTCCTCGCTTCTGTCTTGGGAAGATGTATTAATTCATAATATCGACGGTTCTTTTTCCCTTGGCCATGTGTCCATGGGGATGTGCATTGGTCAAGGGATAGGTGCCCGGAGTACAGACTATATTTTTATAAATTTCCATTTGTGCAGTAGTCGCTCTCCTCCTTCTCCTTGTTCTTGCCGTTGTTGTTCCAATTGTTGGATGATAGCCATGAAAACTAAAAGTGGAGAAAAGTTGTGCATCCTTCGTCCGTGGATTAATATTATCCGAGATGATGCATATTAGAGGGAAAGAGGGAGGGCCGGGATTAGTGTTCATATTTATAATGTATGGGTAGCCAAAAGAGGCACGCGAAAAGCACATTATTATTCTGTCAGGGTGAGGGGGAGGCGGAGGGAGGGAAAGGCTTGGGTGCTCATCATCTCCTAATCTCATCTCCCCTTCACACCTGCAAACGAGTCGGAGTGCCCTCCCCACTTACGCTCCCCGTCCAAGTCCGTCTCAAACTCTGGCCAAAGCCACCGACATCAAAACTAACTTTTTATCCTTTTGTCTTAGCCCCATATTCACCTTCCACGTCTGAATCACCCGAGATACTTGAGTCACGTCCAGCACTCTTCAACCTGTCCAGCCAGTCACTACAATAAACATCCCACTCTAATGCGTGTGTACATACAGCCAGATTCTTTTCTTCTTCTTTGAGAAACTTTAACTTCCCTCTCCCCCTCCTCCTTGATCCTTTTGAGCCTCCAGTGAACTATGTAATCAGCCCCAGAGTTTCCCAGCTGAGAGCCACATCCTCTCCAAAGAGAAGAAGAAAAAGAAGGGAATTGAGAGGTACGTACGAAACGATGGCAAGACAAAAGTTCAACTTGTTTCCTTATCTTATCTAAATTGTCCTGTAAATCTTTCGGTTTCTTATTCTCCTAATCTTTAAAGTTGTGTGCAATGGTCCCTCCCTCAGCCTACAACAAAATCTCCTTATCTCCACCAAATATACTTCCTCCCCCGCCAACCCTCCGATATGACGGATGAGTAATATCCCCATTTACAATCCTCCTCACGAAATCCCGGCTCCTGCATCCATCCCGCATCCGGGGGTCTCAAATTGAAACTAAAACTCGTATTGACACCTTCTCTTGTCCCATTTCGAGCAAATATTGAATTCTTCTATTTTTAAAAGTGTCTGTATCCACCATGCTCACAAGAGATTATTCTTTAAAATTTCAGTCTGTGCATGCTCAATACATCTCCGTTTATCTCCCGGCCCTGTCCTCGCATTTAAAGTTGAAGATGGAGCGTCCGACACGGAATTATCTTCATTCCGGGGAAAATGAGTGTAAGAGTATTCTCAACAAAGTTTAGGAAGGAAGCTCAAGTTTGAAGTGAAACGCAAAAAATTGTGCAGAGTAAGTTAAAACAATGTAGAATGGAATAAGTAGTGGAGAGATAAGGAGAAGGATAAAATTAAAGTAGAGAGGAAAAGTGTGAGAGGAAGAGGTTGGCTTTTTATAGCTCGTACAGAACGACCGTCTCATGTACTCTCCATGTAATGAAGGAAGAGAGAGAGTTATTATTATTCCTTGTTTTTGGTTTAGACAATAATCATCCCAATTTTTATAGTCCTCATTTACGCTATCTTACCACCACTCAAAACAGAGTCTCTTCATACACAAACCATAAAAATGGTGGGCTTTTCTCTCTGGATTTCTTGGGGTTGAAGGGGGATGTTTGGTGAATGTATTTTGGTACTGACTTGAATTGCATGTGGGAGTGCAATGAAGCGGAGTAACAAAGAGACATTGTGTATTGTGAGGAGACACGGGAGGGGAAGGCTGGATACAAATGCATTGTCATTTGTGGAAAACTCTCGGATTTTTGTGGACTCTTCCCTTCCCTCCCTTTTCCTGCGGATCCCTTGGGTGTCCCTGATTTATGGAAATTTGTGGAGGTAAAACAAGTGAGAAATCGCCAATTTTTCTACTCTCCCGAATATGGAAAACCATCTGCTTCTCCTTACAAATTACAGCATGTGAGAAACGCACAGGCTGCAAACTACCCAGCCCGACACCCGGGAGGGGCGGGGAGGAATAAAAATGGAGATTCGTTCATTATATTCCTGTGAATAAATATGGATATTCGGGGAGAGGGGAACTCCGAGTGACAACAAGGAGCTGACTGCACACTTCCGTCTTCTCCGTCCGTATGCACAAACGTGCATTTAAGAAAAAGTTAGTTATAAATTCCTTCCGGAGTGTAGCGTCAAACAAAATAGATTTAGTCTGGATGATAGAGGGAGAGATGAATCAAGTTTTGTCACATTTCAAACAGTTGTGGACTCTCTCAACTTTCCCGTTCAACTTTCCAGTGCGTGTGGTTTGTGTCCTCCTTCTCAGGGATACAGACAGGCCAAGTCAATTTCGGTGTGGAAAAATATGCTCATGTGTTGTCCTTGTCTCAGGATGTCTCTGTCCATATGTACAGAATATGTACATATAGATAGTGCGTAGAGAGGAAGAAGAATCTTTTTTGGGAAAAAAAGTTGAATGGAGGAGATAGGAGGGAAAATTTTTTGAGCTGATTTTACAAGAAGGGAGGATGGGATGGAGGGATGTGTGGAGAGGGGAAGGTAGGAATGAAAGATTTTGTACAGAAAATAAGAGAGGGAGAATCTCGGAGTGATTTATTCCACTATGACTTCCTCTTTTGCTCCAGACTGGAGACGGAGGAGAAGAGCGTTTCTGGTAAGTTTTGGGGTTGTGGGTTGCCAATATTTTCAGTGTGTTCTTCTCCACTCCTCGGTACTCTTGATAAAGTGTCTCTATCTCTCCTCCTCCCCTTCCCCTGGATTTGCTACCATGTCAAACTCTGCCAAGAAATACGACCTCCAGGCTCGGCTCTCAACTCATGTCCATGTCTGTCTGTCCTCCCTCCACACAATCCGTCTTCATATTTATCCAACTAATAACTGAAAACGCGGGTTAATAAACTCCCATACATATTATTTGTACAGACAATTTCCTCCTCCCCCTCCTTCACACATTACACACAATCCAGAAGCGTTCATTTCTCTCCTGTCGCGTCCTCAGGATTCGGATGATTCGGGGCAGAGGAGCCGGGGAGGGACAGAATCACGAGAGAAGAGTCAGCAAAATATTTCGGGGGCATTTATGGTGGGAAAGTGTTTCGAAAATGTGCCACTTGTGCCCGTTTCAACTTTCCTCCCTCCACACATTTTCCCGGGTACTTATCGTAGGGACCATATGGAGACGGAGACGACGGCTATTTTTACTGTCTCGATGCATGAAACAATTTCCCCTCACGTATTTCCCCTCCCCCCCCCCCCTCTCTCTCTCTCTTCCTTTTTTCTAATATTCGGAAGGCGTCTTTTGAACATGAACTTGAATTCCCCATCCTTTCCCTCCCACATTTCTCTTTTCTTTTTTACTTTCTCCGAAGGAGGAAGGGAGGATGGGGCATTTGGACACTCACGCAACTTTCCCCTCCTTTTCAGGATGAGGAAGGATGGTCAAAGAGTAGCATCTTTGGAGGATTTTGTGTGCGAGTTTGGGAGGAAGTGGCCGTGTTTGTGTACACTTTTTTTGACTATGCATGGGGCTTTGGGGGGGATTTTTTCGAAAAACAAAGTTTTTCTTGATTTCACGCACTCGCTCACTTAATTTATGGCGGAGTTGGTGACATTGTTCATTGGGATGAGGAGGAACCAAGTGTCAACTTGTTGTCTTTAACCTCCTGATTTACGATTTCTTCTATTTATATTGTCTGCAGTGCAGACTCTGCACTCGACCATACACCAAAACAAAAACAGACAAAAGCAAATGCCCCATTTGATCTATGCAATATCCCCCTCCAACTCCAACTTTTCCCCCTTCCTCCTTCCTCCTCTTCTCCTGAGTGGAGACAAGATAATGTAGAGTCAGACTCCCTTTAAATATTCACCACCATCCTCTCTCCCTCTCCGTCATTCACCCCGACAGCTTTATTTTTTCCCCAGAATTCCATTACATCATCATAATGATAGTTTGGATTTTAATTGAATGAATGTGAGTTTTATTGAATTGTTCAAATGCGCTTCTGTTCCTTCCCCTTTCTCCTCCCGCACACACACAAACACCCTCCACAACAGAGAGAGAGAAAAAAGGATTGGAGACAAGAGCATTAAGATGAAAGGGAGAGAAACAATGGGAATGGAAAACAAAACCAAATTGAGTTGAGTTGTCGTTGTTGAGGAAGAGAGAGCTAAAGGTATCCATCCTCCGGAGTAGAGAAGGAGAAAAGAAGTGGCATCTGTACTCTTCCATTACATGGAATTTCGTGGAAATGGAGGAGAGGAACGGAAAAGGCAAGGAAATTTCCAATTCCGTCCACGATTATTTATTGTATGTGATTGTAGGGAGAGACACGGACTGAGAGGCAACTTCTTGCTTCCACACACACACACAGGACCTTTCCCTCACTGCGTGTGTGTCTGCCTCCCTTCCTCTGTTCTGCCAGATGACGACAAGGAATCGAAGGGAAGGAGCACTTGGACAAAATGTCAAACTCAATGTTCCACTCGACAGACTCTAATTATTAATATCCTTCGTCATCCATCCAAATTTCCATAGAGCCAACCCTCATTTAACATTCCCTCCCTCCCTCACACACAGCATTACATGTATATATGTACATGGACGAGAGTAGGGCGACAATGTCTGGATATCCCGAAATACCAAAGGACGAGAGAGAACCAAATTAGCGCACTCCTTCTGCCTACTCCGGGTATTGTTGTTGTGCTGGGAGTGGACGCCCGTGGCATGTCAACCATCGCGATATTCGGGCGTAGCACACAGCCCTAATATCAAATGTCCCTAACTAACCGTATATTCTCTGTCTCCAGCCTGTATTGTATAAACAGAACTTCTTTGTACCCTCCTAGTATAGAGTGGAGCGGGTATAATCGGGGATATGAAGAGATGATCAGATCATGGATTTCCCTGTCACACTCTAAAGTGTGGAAGGATGCAAGAGGGAGACTGACAGTGCAGGGTGACGTGGAAAGAGACTCAAGTCGAGTCGTTGGTCTGTGATTAAGGGAAAATTAGAGATTCCACTCACGAACACACAGCCACAATCAAAAAGCGAGAACGGTTGATATATGAAATGTATGTAGCGATCCATAATCATGGATGATGGGAGAGGGTAAGGGTGAAAAATTGAGTGACGACGTTGTGCACACACACACACACACAGACGATGGCGTGGAGTGCACAAAAATGTGCAGAAGAGCATGACTTTGGGCTGACTAAGGCAATTGTTGTTGTGTTCCTTCGAATCCACCCGCAGAATGACATTTCTCGGGAAGAAACAAGGGAGGAGAACTAAATCCTTGACTTTTCTCCGAGTAATTTAATGTAATCGAAATTTATGGGTTGGGCTTGGACACAAAATTTTTGGCTACTTTTATCGTTCTGCTCTGCTCAATGATACTTTGATCTAGCCTAAAATATTGCAATGCCAATTTCACAAGATGAATTGCCTCTTTTCCCCACGTCTTCTTTCTTCTTCCCCTTCCCTTACACAATATGGTCCCATCGAAATGGGAACCATTCTAAGAGAGAGAAAAGTGCCACGGCAAAATAATCTATTTATTATCGTTCAATTTGCTTTTTGATTTGGCAGTATAAGTCACTTTATGGGGAACCATTATTTTCCTATTATTTTCTTTCTCCCCTCCCACCATTTAATATCTTGAACGGTTCTTCCTTCAACTTCCGTCCTCACAAAGAAGTCTCCAATGTTAAGCAGAACTGAGGAGCCGTTGTAACCTTGGCAGTACAAAAATGTATTCTAAAAAGTGTACGAGAGTCTCGGAGTGATGATAATGATGATTAATTCTAATAATATTGACATTTCGAATCCCATTCTTGAGGAGGAGACTCAAAGTGGAAGCACTTACTGTTGGGCATTACACAAAGCAGACAGCACAAAGTATTCAATGCCAGATCGCATCATCATCATCATAAAATTCCTAAATGAGGCAGAAAGAGAGCATCATCATCCCACAGACATTTCTTTTTGAGAGAGAGAAGAGAAAAAAACTCTTGAAATCTTCATCTCTCTGTATCCTCTGTGTGTGACTGGAAGAGTGTGTGTGGATGTGAAGTGTGGGGAAACATTTGTTTCATTCTGTCGATTGTCGATCTCCTTCTCAACTTCCTTGACTTCTCCGGGAACAAAGCTGGGAAGATCAGTTTGGAGTGCGTGTGTGGTGGGGAGGAAATGAAGAAGGGAGAGGGTCTCCATTGCTCAAGTAGACAAAGTCCTTTCTCTGTCTTCCTCAAAGATTCGAGTCGAACTGAGAGCGTTTAGAGGAGTCTTGAAGAGTGACTCCTCCGCAGGTAAGTCCCAACTTCATTGTCTCCAGGATTTGTGTTGGAGGAGTAGAAGGAGAGTGAATGGGGTACACGTCCTCCTCCTCCTCTGGACTAATTGTGATTGTGAGAGGAAGGCCAGAAGTTGTCTTCCCTTCTCCTTTCATGATGATGCTCCACTATCGGCCCTCAATTCTGTCCATGGCTTCTCTTCCTGACTTTGCCTTTGTGCCACTCCATCCACGTTTTACTTGGATTCACTTGCTTCACTTGCTCCTCTCTTCACGTTTGCTGAGAAGATTGCATGGCGATTCTTTGAGTCCCAAAAGTTACGTTTCGTCAAAGTGACAAAATAGCCAGCATTAAGTGTCTGTGTGTGGATGGAAAGCTTTTAACAATATCTTTTCTATCTTTTGCCACGAACCATGACTTGACAATCCTATCCGCCGTCTACATTTATTCCACTTTCCTCATTCTACACACTTTATGTGTGCTGAGTGAGTGTGTGTGGACAGCATGAGGAAAAATGTAGCCCATTATCCAGTTTTAACTACACAATTACATTTCAATTTTCTCTCAATTTACAATTAACTCTTATTGTGACTCTCGCTGTAGATTCTGATCGCTCATCCGCCTTATTTGACAATTTCGGAAGGATTCCTCCATCTTCCAAAGTGAATTCTTTTATCAAAAATCTTCACACTCCCTACTGCTACGTGGGTGTAGAAATAAGAGAATTTAGTAATGTTTCAAAATGAAAAAATAAAAATGAGAGGGGAGGAGATGAAAGGTGGATTGGAAAATTTTATTTTTTACGAGTGGATGGGGAAAGAAGGGAAGATTTTTATGGGGAATTCGGTGGGAAGTGCCAAATGCGAAATAAGATTGTGTGTGTGTGAATGTAGACTGTTGACATTGACGGGGTAAATTCGTACGTGGGGGAAGTGGGGAACAGTGGAAAAGGGAAGAAAGAAAGGAGAAATGGAAATAGACAGAGAACGTGAGAGAGTGTACCTTGTGGAATTGTTCGTGGAATGGTGCAATAAAAGCAAAAGACATGAAAAGGTGAATACAACACACACACACAGGAGCCGAGGAGAGAGTGGAGGCAAAGGAAGAAGAAGAAGGAGAAGAAAAGGATCTTTGCCGACTCTCAAATGAGTCCCAATTGACATCACACGTCTCTACAAGGGAAAGGGCCGGGGAGAGAAGAGAAGTAGTAAATAAAATACAGAAGCACCAACAAGAAAAAAATAACAAGAGCCCAGCTTCCGTTTAACATTTACAAGTTTACAGTGGCCAACTTTACGGCATCACCTTTGTACGGATCATGAGTATGTGTGTGTGTGTGTAAGGAAAAGTGTAGACAATCTCTCCACACACACAAAACATATTTACACATCCATGTATAATATCCGATCCACACAAATTTCTGTATAAAAGTACAGCGTAAACCACTTCAACTCTCTCTCTCTTTATAAGGATTTATCCTGGGCTTATTTCCCCGTACAACAATTGGGAAGGAGGAGGAGAGTTGATTGTTGTATGTGGAGAGGAAGACACAAAAGAGCGTTGCCTATATTGTAATCATCATTTTTTGATTAGAGACACTAACTATTCCTCCGTATTATTTTACTTGACCACTTGTAAAAAATATTTATCATTCCTCACTTTGTACTCTCCGTGAGGGGAAGGAGCCTCACACAAAAGACCATTTCTCTGAAGTGCTCAACCTTTGCATCCATTATGAAAACCTTTCTTACTCTCGCATGTATTCATATGGAAGAACTCTGTTGACTTTTGAGTTGTACAGGAATTAGAGCCAACTAAAAGAGGAGGTGTGAAGGAAGCGACAAAACAAAGTCAACAACTTGTCTGCTCCAAAATTATTTTTTTTAACAAAAAAAACTTCCAGGACTATTACACAGTTCAGTTTGTGACTGTGATGGAGTGTGTGGTGGATGCTTCTTTGAGGATGATGAATATATTTATGTGGAAAGAGATGAGGAGAGTCAAAATTGCTTTCATTTTGTCAAGTACTCGCGAGGATTGATTGACAGCTGAATCAACAAGACATTAAGTACCTCCACACTTTAGTGGAGACCCTCAACTGTAACATTTCAGGGGATTTTTAAACCGTATTCAATGCACGATTATGATGGAAGTTGGAGGACCAAAGGTAAAGAAACGACAATACTTCAAAAGTCTAGTTCAAACTTTGTGAAATGATTTCATATGAACCTCTACTATTCTTTGTGATGAAGATCCTCAGTTTTTAAAATGCCTATTGGTGTCTATAGTGCCCTGGCAGGATTAGCTATGCTGAATGGGAACAAAAAAATCCGGTTTGGACTTGAACGAGAGTCTGTAATGCTTGGGTGATGTGATTGGGGAGGGTAATGAGTTTGAGTCCATGTAAGATGATGGTATTTTCCGAGAGAGAAGAAAGGATATTGATATTTGGTCAACTGACTTCTCCGCCCTTGATTGATATTTTGCAGGTTTCCTACAAAATAAAGTTAAGCTTGTGCGTCTGCAGTTTGGGCTGGCTAATCTGAAGATGGGAAATGAGAGATGGGACACGGTGGCCAGAACACACAATAAATTTAAAGTGAGGGAAACAAATGAGGGTGCCCCTCGAATATTTCTCGTTGTTGTTACACGGCTTGACAATTAGTTGGATTTTGGACAAGACGACTGAGAAATGAATGATGGGTGCTTTTCTTAATAATTTGTTATTCCCCCAGAAAGAGTGAAGCTGAGGGTCAGGGGAAATTCTTGTGGAAATTATGAGGACAAATATCTGCATTTGGGTGCTTAAACTGTTTTTGAGACAAAAAAACAGAGTTTGGATGAATGACTGAGTGTCAAGCACACAGTTTGTCCGCCATAGATTAGACCCTGCGATGTAGACTTGAGAGAGAGAGGAGGACATGTGATATGACAAACCGACGACCCTCCATTGACTAACAAAACGAAGGAATGTCCATGGCCCACAAGACAAAGAGTCAAGAAATTATTGATGTCGTTTGAAACATTTCTAGTATTTAGACAAACACACGCAAGGACGGAGAGGAGAGTAGATCGAGGGATGAGTTGTGGGTAATAATAAAAAGAGGATCGTGTGTTCATGTAAATGTTCCTCGGTCGGAGGAGGAGGAAGGAGGGAAGGAGGAGAAGAAGGATGGGGAATGCATTAGGAAGAATAGAAAAGAATCTCCGTACGTGTTTCTTAAACGATGTAATTACTCTTGGGAAGCCGGAATATTTGACTCTCTTAATAAGTACAGCAAATAAATATTAAGAGAAATGTGTGTGTGTGTGTGTGGGTGCCACCCTTTCCCCAAGGTAATAAAAACAAACCCGTATTTTGACTAGTGTGCATGTTCGAACCAAAATGCTCACTGCCCAAATGAACATGAGCAAATAATATAAGAAGATTTTCTTATACATATAAAGGAGGAGGGAAGGGGACTCATATCAACTCCAGATTATGGACAGAGAGAGAGAGAGGAAAAACTGGAATGCTCATGCATGAATATTCCTTTGTTTCCAATGTGCCCAGATGAGGAGGATGAGGAGATGTTGATGTGGTGGATAAGAATAGTAGTTAGATTTATAGCTCTATTATCAGTGTCGTAAAAATGCGGCAATTAGTTCAGCAATTGGCTCATGTTTTGATTTCAGGTCATCAATTATCGTGGTCCTCCTTCTCCCCGGACTCCGTCAGCCACCTCATCCACACACACTCTTAGACATTCAGTCATCCACGAGGAATCTCAATGAGCGACTCTTAATATTATTCCTCACAATTACAAATACAAATATGAAGGAAGGAGAGCCCAGATTCTAATTACCAATACAATTCCGCGACACACAAATCTACATGGGAAAGGCGGAGATTTCTCCTCCACTCTTTTTTTCCACCGTCCAAAAAATTTACACACCTTTAAAAGCCCCATTCAACTCATCATTTTAACAAAAAAGCACACACAGGCAAACGCTATTTGTGCACAACAACAAGTGGAGTCGAAATTGTAAATGGAATATTAAGACTTAATTGTCCTCGTTCATGTCTGTGGACTAGTTTGGATCTACCAAAGATACGAGGTTACGGGGAAGGGGGACAGTAAATCTACTTAGTTTGTGGATTTCCAGAGGGAAAAGGATAAATTTTATTTCATTCCGAGTCTACAGGAAAACAACTCTTCAGAGTTGTAAACAATTTTGGCAAAAAGACATTTTTATTCTTCCTTCGTACTTTCGAGGCAGGAAATAAATATTTTCCTACAAAAATCCACAAATACACAGAGCACTCATATATCAGGGTGAGAGGAGGGGACGGAGGAACCAGTTTGACCCTCCATAAAACGAGTAATTAAAAAATGAGTCTCGTTATTTATTTTTGTAATATTACGATGGTTCATATAACGAAGAGGAGACATAATCTTTTCTGCATAATGTTCCTTTGGCCGAGTCTGCCAAATTATTTGAAAATCATTGGAAACTTGACGAATTGTACAAATAAAACGATTATTTATTCCCTCAAAAATATGGCTAAAGAACATTTAATTTGGGTCATTAAGTACTAATGGACTCTGCCGACAAGTTTACTGTGCTGTCGTAAATTATGATTGAGCGGGTGGGGTGGGTGTGTGTGTGGGGTGGGTGGAGGGGAAGAGTAGAAAAACAACATTCAGAGAAGGGAGAATGAATGATGATGATTATTATTTTGAAACAAGTCGAGTGTAAAAATATTCCTAATTATTTCAACGGCTCTGTCTCTGTTAAATTGTCACTACCTACCCAAAGGAGAAACGTAGAATTAGAAGGACTCTTGACTGGATTTACGACGCCTCCAGAAGTGTTCATTGGCCCTGTGCACTGTCGACGACTTGAACGCGAGCAGGGCGGAGGGAAAAGTTCCTTTTTTATTTTTGTTCATGTCATGCCGACTCTCTGATGACTTCCTATAAAAATTTCCCAAGAATCGAGCAGGGGAAATTAGTGAGAAAAAAACGAGTTAAATTCGGGCTTCCTCACTCCCTACCAAAGTCCCTCTGCCTCTTGTGCCTCTCTGCCTCTGTGCCGTGTGTGTGTGTGAGATGGTTGGCATGTCAGATTTCTTGTACCATTTATCATCCACATGGCATCACAATAAAGTGTAGTGTGTAATAATGTCCCTGGCTATGTGCTTGGGTTGTCATTCCATCTGAGAAAAAAGGACGACAAAGGCAGGACGACATTCATATCCACACTTTACCTACAGCCAAGAACACGAATCCTTTTCTATTATGTAAAATCCTCCCCCCACCTCTTCATCCTCTTCTTCCTGTTCAGTCCTAATTCCGATCCCTCGACACTCCGTCAAGGGACTGAGGTAAGAGTGGGGGACATTCAGCATACAATTACAATTATCTTTCCTTTTTCATGAATTTTCCTCTCAATTTGACTGTTCTATTTCGTGACTCCATCATCTTCACATCTTCCGCCCTCCCTTTCCCCACAACCCAACAGCCCAAATTGTCAAAGTCATGGAATTGGGGGCCTCTTTCCACTCTGCCAGGAATTCCTAGACACACAATCTTCTGAATTCCTTCCACTTTTTTCCATGTTGTTGATCCGTGTAACTTTTTTTCTTACTGTCTTGCGTTGGACGTTGTAAAGTCTTGAGTGAGATTAGAATAATATTTTGGGGGTGATTTGGTCAACTCAATCCAGACGGTTATTCTTCTGGGGTTGAGCCGGATTATTGTCCGTGTTAATTCGAATGGACTAGTATTTGGCAAAGAATGAAAAATCACCTGAAATTGTGAATGATGGTCTTTGGTAAAAGCCGTGGAACGGCTGGGAAGCGTGGAAAATAAATGAGATTGCCTGAGAGAGAGAGAGAGAGAGAGAGAGGAGGAACAACAAAAGCGCAAAATGTGAGGATTTAATTTAGAAAAAGATTTGAGCATGTTTTGAGACCTCAGGGGTTTTAGATTTGTAATTTATGATGTGATTCTTTGTAGTCCTTCCTTCTCTTGTCTTGCCCTTCCTCATACTTAAGCTCCTTTTTGAATCCTACACACACAAGCCTTGGCTCTGGGGAACACGTACATATTTGTGGACGAAAGCTCAATCGGCATATTGGGAACTGAGCCTCAGTCGAGGTCACATTTCTCATTTCAACGTGTCAGAGGGACAAGGAAAGGGAGCGGAAAATGAGGGTACACACAAACATGAATGAATGATCCTCCAAGTCCCTCCTCCAACTTTGATTATGAAGGACCTTCAGGCCCTCATGGTGTCCTCGCAAAAGTCTCTCTCATCCTAAACAGTGATTTATTCCAGATTTTGCCATCATTCTACAAACAAATCATAGCCAGTTGGTAACAAAGTACCCATATTATTGTAATAGGGAAGCTATTCAGGACAGAGTCCTTCTTAATTATTTAAGGAGAAGTACATTGACTTCTCGTCAGTGTGCATGATGATAATTATTTATGATTTGAACATTGTCGTTGTACTACAGAGTTGAGCTACGTGTGTTTACTGCCCATCGGGTGGAACAAAGGCAGATAAACAAATTGAAAATTTTATTGTTCACGGAGTTGAGGGAGTGTAAAATAGTATTAAAAGTTGTTCAATTTATTTTAATAAAAAAGCTGTGTCATGGTGAGGAAGAGGAAGCCTGGGATTTTGTTTTCTGAGGCTGAGTGAGGTTTTAACCACACACGGCATGTTCCCTGCCAGTTTTGTCATGGTGTGTGTGTGTAGGGGTTTGGACGTAGGATTTGATTGATTCGAGTAAGATATTCCAAGTACAATACCAACACAGTGTCAGTTTTTTTATTCTGCTTATTTGACTACCTTTTGTCTCTCTCCCCCTGGCTTTGTACCTCCTTTCGTACAAAGTTACATCCTAAAATATTATGGATGAGCATTCAATATTTGATTTTTTACCCCCGTGCCTCTCACACACAGAAGTACACATGGAAAGCCATTCATTTGTCAGGTGGTGGAAAAGCCAGAGCAGCCCAGGAGTTTGTACAATATTATTAATAATATGTAACACAAGTTTCTGTTTCCAGGGAAGAACAATTTTGAAGGAAACAAGGAAATCCGCAGACGACATGTGGTACCACAGACAGCGTAAAATCTCACCTTTTCCCCTCCCCCTCCTCCCTCTGTAGCTCAACCGATTGATACTTTTCCTTTCGCCTCTGGATCAGTTCAAGGAATACGAACTGGTAACCACAAAACACGGCGTCTTTAATGGTTATGTTAACAAGTAAGACAAATGTACTGGAGATAAGGAGGGAGGAGGAGGAGAAACAACAAAGTAATCAAGACCCAAAACCTCCTTCGTCATTGTTATCTCCGTTCCCCCCCCCCCTCACAAAAATATCTTCAAGCCTACATGACTACATACATAATAATTCACCTGAAATTTAAACGAGCCGAAACACACAACACTTTGAAAACAAACAACACACTTTTACACATTTTCTGCGTTCCTTTTTCCGTTCCATTTTCGCGATTTTAGGCACAAATAATTATTTATGTACAATTTCTTGCCGGCATCAGAAGACGAGGCGTGATTGCTAGAACAGCAACACAAAAGTGCATTGACACATTTGCTAAGAAGAATTAATGAAAAAATTGGATTGGTCTGGCTTTGTGGGCATACGTTGAGGGGAGATGGATATGCCACAAAAGTGTCGGCTTTGATTATTAGAGGGAGAGAGGAAAGTTGACTGGTTGAAATGGGGGGTAAAAAATGGGGAGGATGTAAAGAAGTGTTGTACAAGTGGAAAGTTGTGGAGAGTCTCCAGAAGGAGACATACTGGATACAGTAAGTAGGATAGTGTTTTAGTACAAGCGTGACAATGACTAATGTTCCAAAATGTTCCTTGGCCCCAGCAAAAGGTCTTGAAGATTTGGAATTTATTTATTTACAAGTTCTTCCCAAAGACACAATGACTGGGCCTTTGTCCTCCTCAACTTGAAATTCTAATCTTATATGCAGCTTCGCTCCTGGGAGACAAACCCATTACAATGGAGCCACAGTTTTGTCTTTGGAAATTTGGAATGCGTGAGGATAGTCAATAGTATGTCATGATGGCCTATATATACACACACACATATGGCAGGCACACACAAATGGGGACAATAATAAAGTACACAAGGAGGGTTTCTCAACTGGAGACTCTTTCTTGTCTCTGGGCGATAACAGGAGGAAATTGCTTATCCAATGCAAAAGTTTATGATCTCCTTTCCACTCCTGGAAAATCTTGGCAATAAATATGCGTGAAGATCAAGTGAGATTCCAGTACGACCCGATGATTTTCTGACGTGACTTTCTTTGTGTATCATAATACATCTCCTCCTCTTTACTTATGTATTCATAATGCCAGGGTTTTAAATTTATGAACCTCCAACAAGTAAAGTAAGGAATAAGGATCATGAACGTGTGTGTGAGTACAGCATCATGATATACGACTTTATGTGACTCCTTCATTTTCATAAGGATATGTACTGGAGAGTTCTTCCTCAATTTACGAACCTCTATAAATTTGTTTCCAAAAATTTAATGAAAAATTTATCGTGTTATTCGACGACTGTGGAACACATGCCACCACATCATGGAGTCAACCTGACCTCGTCTACTTTTTTCCATCTTATCCTCCTCTCAAACAGAATGACTTCATGTTTCATTCAATTTTATATGCAATATGCACTGGTCTTCATGTATATTAAAATCCCATCTCCCCCTCCCTCCGTCCATGACTACCTTTGTGGTAGGTCAAGAGAGAGAGACTATTTCCTTCCTAATAATGTTTTGTATTGATCATCATCCAAGCTGAAACAACAGATAATGATCAAACATGTTGTTTAAAGACATGTATCTACACAGAGAACAAGTTGGATCAATACTCCTAAGACCACCAACACCCAATCTGTACAAAGAAAGTGTATTCTACAGTACTAGTACAGAGTTGACAATAAATTGAGTTGGATCTGTTTGAAATCTGCACAACGTAACCTAACCTAATCGAAATCTGCTGAGAATTGAATAAATTACAGGTAGAGAAAAATGCCCAAAAAGAAAGGAGGGAAGAAAGGGGCAAAGATCATCGATGGCGTGGCCACGAACGAAATGAGCAGGTCAACATCTCATTCTATTTGAAATTATCATAATTATCGTAGAATTACCGAAAATGTCTTGGAATTGACTCTTGTTCTACTTTACAATTTTTACAGGGAGCAACTCATGGCTCATTGTAGAAGGATACAGGTAAGTTTTTGCCTTCTCTTTATACTGGACTATTAATAGCATTCCTTCCATAAAATTGACATCGTTGTATTATCACTACACACAATTAAAGTTGTACGGTACTTATATTGTGGGGAATCGTAAAAGGGTATAGCTCTGATTGGATTGGCTATTACAACTGACAATGAGTCTCTGGACAATCATTGATGATTTACAGATGGAATTGGACAGAGAAAGAGAAGAGAGAAATTTTTTCATGTTGGAAAGAGAGAAGTTGTTTTCCCTCTGGAATATGACCCTTGAACAACTCACAGTCCAGAAGGATCGGTAAATTCTAATACACTAAACATTTTCAGTTTGCACTTTTATCCCGACATTCTTTCAATAATGTTCACTGAATCATTATACAGGGCTCGTCTCATGGAGGTCCAAGTTGCTGATGTAAGTCAAAAGAGACTTTCTTTGAATTGCCACGTTTTTATGCAAAGTGTTAAGGGACTAATTAAAAGATTACCCAATATAATAATATTGGTTGACAGAATGAAAAGGAAAAGGAGGAAGAGATGAATATTCACAAACAAAAGCTTCGGTACTTAATGATGGAACAATCTAAAAAATTGTCCTCCATTCGACTTCAACATTTGGAGAGGATGAGGAAGACACAGGATGACAGCAGATCAATAGAGAAAGTCATGCAGGTAAAACACTTTCATATCAGTACTAACTTACATAAAGTGTACTATAAAATGAATTCATACTGTTTGCAGGAGACTTTACATGGGAAAAAGAGAGAACTCCAGAGAGCAAAATTGAGTATACATGAAATCATCAGGGGCATGCAGTTATCAAATTGTGAAGATGTCAGTCGGATAAGGAATGAATATGGTCAAGAGATTCGACGACTAGAGGCAGATTTCAATCGTCGACTATTTCTTCATCAGAGAAATGTCAAAGTGGACACTGTTTTGGGGAATTTAAATTTACAAAAGATTGAAGAAACAGAAGATATACTGTCCATACACGAGAACCAATTGAGGGATATGAAAAGATTTTACAACGATTTGACTACAAATAATTTTGCCATCATCTCTGCCCTTCAAAATGATGTTGAGGAATTGAAAGCAAATGAAAATCACCTTCTCATGGAAATTCAAAAAATGAAAGATGAGCTGACTAAACAGAAGGAAAAGAATGACAAAATTTTAAAATTGAATGTTGAAAATCTAGTAGAACAACAAGAGGGTGATGGTGTGAGGGGACCACCTGCCAAGATTAATTACTTTAAAGAATTACAAGGAACCAGACAAAGAATTCGTACAATGGAGAAAATCTTGACACGTCATGAAAATTACGTGAGAATGTTGGAGACTGCAAATGAGGTAATGTAGAAATTGAATATGTACGAAAAAAAAACTTTCTTTGTGTAAGATTTTAATGAAAAATTAATTATTCATTTGTATATTTTGAAGACACTTTTACAACGTCTGCTGATGACAGAAAAAGAAAGAGATGACCTAAAGGAGACCTTCTCACAAGTATTAATTGAAATACAGAAAAAATCCTCCATGTCGACACTTATTACAAAATTTAAAAGCAGTCCTTCTTCATGTCAAACCATAATACAAAATTAAGTGTCTTCTTTTGTCCAAATTCAGTAACAGAAACAGAAAAACTTATTGAAAAAATATTTATCAAAAAATCAAGAAAAATATCCTTATGGAATATTATACAAAAATGTCACTTTGAACATATTGGATGACGACAGTGTTGTAAAAAACACACATGACAAATGTTTGGCAACTCAACAGGTAGGTCGTCTGGCTTACAAAAATGCAGAGCACCAATCTTCTAAGCATTGATAACATTGACGTCCATGATGAGAAGTCACATTTGCAATTTCTTTCAGCCACTCGGTAAACAACTCCTCGTTCCTTTTTAGTACCAAAAATTGTCCCAAAACAACATAGGCCTATGATTCAAAGAAAATTCCAAATAAATACATTGTTTTTCAAGTCCTAACCTAAAAGAAAAGGTATCATTATCTACAATAGTGGTGTACGTACCTTGTCAAATCCTTTCTTCTCTAATCTTTTACTATAGGTTTCCCCTATACCAGCAATTTCGTTGACTGCTTTATCCCCCATTGGTTCCAGGACGAAACTAAAAGTTCATTAGTTAAACAAATACATGTTACTCGTGTGATTCATTGGAAATAAAAGTGCCCAGTAATCTAAATCTTATAATAAAAATTTGATGATGACAATAATGACAAAACATACTTGCGGTGTTTCTGAGATGTGGAACTCATCTGTTAAAAAATCCACACAATGATTTAGAAAAGAAAAGGCGTAATAGACTGTCATGGAAATCAATTTGTGACCTCTCTTCCACAAATGTATTACCTTTTTAATGGTCAGGACGGAATCAGGTCAGGTCAGCTACAAAACTCAGGTCAGAGGGAATAAAAGGTCACAGTCAACTCGCGTCCTCACAGAAATTTCCGTTAAAGAAGGCTTATTTGAATTCAAGGATGTCAGCAGGATGTTGAAAACAGTCCTCCATAACAAAGTTTACGTAAAAGATAATCGTCGAAATGTTTAGTTTTTACAGGTTTTGACAAGGTCTCTTTGAGTGGCATTAATATTGAGATAGCTACACAACTACATGGTATCTCGAGTGATGTCGATCAAAGTCTAAAATAAGGATTCGATACTTGTGAATAACTATTAACATTGTGACACTGTGAAATTTACAAACTGTGATAGACATTCCTATACTCAAGAATTGTGAAGTCTATATTTTTTAATACAAATTTGTAGCTGAATAATATGATGCTGAGTAACATTTTCAAAGTAGCTAGTTGCAAAAACATTTCAAGGTTTCAAGTTGTTTGCAAATTTCCAAATTTTCGGCATCTCACAACTTCATCAGTTCTTCAGCTTCCACGTGACGGTCCGATTGACCAGTCTCAAAAGTAAGTCCCCTTCTTTCTCAATTGTGATTTCTTTATTTCAGCTTATCGTTAATACTTTTAGTTTGCTAACAAAGATCGCTTTCTGTAATTCATTTTATTTGCGTAAATTCATAGAGGCTCTAAGAAACTAAGAATAGAGCGCTTTGTTATTCGAGTGGTTAGGTTAGGTTAAATGTCATGAATAAAATACAAAATAGGTTACAATTTAAAATAACTTAATAAGGTGAGAACTGGACAAAATCGGCTTTCAAGAACAACAACAGTATATTAATCCCTCCCCAAAAAGCAGCCTTCCACTACAACATAAAACTGGACTATCTGGATAAGAATTTAGTTTCTGTCAAATGTCGTCTCCTGTCGTCGTCGTCCGGCCATACAGGTTAAAAAATATAATTTGGTCACAAAATATAATTTAACAACATGCGAAATAAATGTATATGTTATTTGTACACATATATCATGCAGGTCGGAGGATGACAAGGGTGTCCAGAGGGTGATTTTTGATGGAACCATGGCTCCGGTCAATCAATTTTTTATCAAAGTCATTTTTCGTGAGATCTACTATCAGTCCATCATCTTTGTGGCTGCTATGATGTTTATACTGGGTATGATTTTTTTATCCACTTGTTGTAAAAGTTATATTATGTAGGATAATCTCTTGAAAACATAAACTGTCATGTTTATTGTATAATTTTTTCAAATTACCAGGTGGTATGAAACTGTACTGGACAGCGACAGCTATTCCTCTGGTGACCATTCTAATATATGTTGGCATTTGGGGGGCTCATTACTATAAGGCAAAATATTTACATCCAGACTTGAAGAATATTCAGAAGACGTACATGTCATCAGATAAGACATGTTTCTTTGTAAGCATACATTTATTTATTTACATAATTTACATACTATAATAATGTCAAAAATTCTTCTTTTAAAAAAATGCTTCTCTTGCGTATGACTCTTACCAATGATATTTACTCGTATGTATGATCTAAAATAGGTTGCAGAAGCTTTTTATGATGATGATACTGTGTATCAGCCAATTTTCCTTTCTGAAGCTGAACTCAGGACATTTGACAATGGAGGAAAAATTTCGGACAATACAAAATACCGAAAGATTGTAGGGACCGTAGCTTTGACTCGTGATAGAGATTTGGCAGTGACAGCTTGGATGTGCCGGATGGCTGTGGATAAACGATGGAGAGCTCAAGGTGATGCCGTATTAAGTATTTAACATTTTTATAAATAATTTACAATCACATTTAATTAAAGCAGAAATTAATTCATTATTAATTAACATAGGGATCGGAAGTCAGTTGATTGATAAAGTGACAAGATTCGCCAGCATCAAAGGTTTTGCAGCTATCGAGCTTGTAACTACTGAGTGCCATTCCAAAGCCAGGAGTTTGTATGAGAAGAAAGGATTTGAAGTGAAACAGTTTTATCACAAGAAGTTTTTTCACCTGTCAAGTCTTTCAATTTCCATGTGTTTGATGCATTTTAAGACAAGGCCATACAGGGGATCATCTTTGGATACCTAGACTTTGTTTTTTTTAAAAAGAAAAAATGTTTCTTCTTGTTTTACAGTTTGTAAAACGTGTAAGTAATTTTGAATTTGTTTTAAAATATTTTTGACTTATCTTTTATGTTAAGCATTATAAGATTACTGTTAATTAATTAACATAAACCAATGTGATTGCTTGTTAGCTAACAAATGCATTTACAGCAATATCGATCTGACGAGAAATGTTTCTCCTTTTTTATAACTGTATTTAATGTGTTCTTCATGCAGTATAGAAAGTATATAGTATATTTGTATTTGGAGTCGTAATGCTGACTTTTTAATGTTTCAATATAATTAAATATATTATGTGTACTTTTTAATTTTCAAGTTTTATTCTAAATCTTTTGTCTTGTTTTTAACTGTAATTAAGTACTATATACTATGTTTAATGAGTGAGTACATACTGATACTATGTATACATTCACTACACATTATGCTTCAACGATTTTTTTAAATGAACATTTATAAATGAGATTTATGGACAGAGTCTCCCACTGACACTAAGTTCTAAGAATGTGTAAATAAAGTCTTATTTAATATGTAATATTTTCCATAACTATAACAGACATATTGCAATATAAGTAGGTAATTCATTTGTTTTCATCATCATACGTGTGCATTTCGTTTATGCTGGGCTTCAGGGTATTTGACATATATGCCATTATCGTGTATTGACTGATTTCTACGATAGACTTTTACAGATTACTTTTAATCACTATATTTACTCCTTTGAAGTGTTTATATTTTACTCACATTGATAGTAAATAGCACAAGTATACGTTGCGATCATCCGACAACTGTCACTGGCAAATGAAAATTTGATTCTTGAAGCAAAATGCTTTTATTGTAGATGAAATAAGGTTGACTAGTCTAAGGTCTATTCCTAGACTTAATTACTTTGGGAAAGAGCAAGTTATAATTTTATTATAGTACAGGAAAGCCGGTTAGTTAAAATATTTTGTGTATTACTTGATATTTAGGATGGCTGGTGAAGTTGACGGTGCCTATCTCCTTGCAAAATCATTAAAGGATCAGGTACTTGAGACGTAAATTTATATCGCAAAGAATACCTTTAAACAGTCGGCCATTATTGACAATAACTTTTTGTTGTGGACAGGGTGTGGAATATGCGTTTGGTATTGTTGGAGTTCCTGTTGTGGAGACTGCAATCGCATTTCAACAACAGGGAATCAAGTTCATTGGAATGAGAAATGAGCAAGCGGTACACAATTACATATTTTAAAACATGTAATTAATTATTATAGTTTAGTTTTTAGTATAGTTATATTTACTTTTCTAACAGTTATAGTGACTCACTGTGTATCCCGTTCACCAGTAAAATTAATTTATACTTTTTTTTCTTAGGCCGCCTATGCTGCCCAAGCTACTGGATATTTGACGAGGACACCCGGTGTTTGTCTCGTCGTGTCAGGACCTGGAGTCATTCATACTCTAGGTGGCTTGGCAAACGCACAATCAAATTGCTGGTATGAATAAGACTGGGATTTGTTCTGAATCTTCCTACTTCTCTATGATTTCTCATTAGTTGACTACTTATATTTAAGCAAGTTTTAATTTACTTCCTAGGCCTCTATTAGTCATTGGCGGTGCTTGTGATCGACCATTTGAAGAATTGGGAGCTTTTCAGGAAACACGGCAAGTTGAAGCGTGCCGAATGTACACGAAATTTGCGGCAAGACCTCCTACTCTAGAAAGAATACCATCCTATGTGGAGAAAGCAATTCGTTCTGCCACTTATGGACGACCAGGAGCAAGTTATTTGGATTTTCCTGGAGACCTCCTAAATGGAAGGATAAATGAATCAGAAGTAGCTTACACTGGGAAACTACTACCACCTCCAGTATCACTGGCCCCAGAAGGAGAAGTAAATCGTGCCTTTGACTTGTTGAAGAAAGCTGAAAGACCCCTTGTAGTTGTTGGTAAAGGAGCTGCGTACGCTCGAGCAGAGAAAAATGTTCAAGATTTCATTAGGGCAACAGATTTACCCTTTTTGGTAAGTCTCATAAGAGATTCTATTCCAAAAGTATATTTAACATACTGTATATTTCAATTGACGTTTTTCTTATACTAAATTATAGCCAACGGCCATGGGGAAAGGAGTCTTGCCGGACGACCATCCAAATTGTATTTCTCCAGCAAGATCCCTGGCTTTACAAAAAGCTGACGTGATTCTTTTATTGGGTGCTCGTCTCAATTGGATGTTACACTTTGGTCAACCTCCCAGATTTAATCCTAATGTGAAAATTATTCAGGTGCGTATATCCATGAAATACTCACAACTATGGAAGATACAAAGTTGATACATTTGTGAGACTCAATGAGTGAATACGTAGTTCAACATTATTATTATCATTGTGGCATCAATACAGGTTGATGTTGAGCCAGAAGAGTTTAATCAAAATCTTACAACAAACGTGAGGCTTTGTGGTGACATCGACGCTGTTTCGGGACAATTCATTGAAGCTGCTGGCAAATCTCCCTGGAAATTTTCAAAATCATCTCCTTGGTGGAATGATCTTCAAAAGAAAATTGAGACCAACAGAGTAACAGTTGGGGTATGAGTTCATTAATGAAGAAAATTAATTGTTTTACAAAAATCGGATCATAGATGATGTTAATATTAATTAAATGTTACTCTTTCATTTTTAGGCTATGATGAAAGATAGTTCAGTACCTTTGAATTACTACGCAACTATTAACACAATTCAACAAATGATTCCAGAGGATAGCATAATAGTGAACGAGGGAGCCAATACTATGGACATTGGGAGAACTGTGTTACTCAATAGAAAACCTAGACATCGTCTTGATGCTGGAACAGTAAGAATTATAGATGCAATTATTATAATTGAATTATAATCGTCTTTGATTTTTGATTTTATTCACATGTCAAGATTTCAGAGTACAATAATTCATTTTATTTTATTTTCAAGTACGGAACTATGGGTATTGGCTACGGATTTGCTGTGGCTGCGGCCATTCATTGTCAGAGTGAAGGAAAGGGCAAAAGAGTCGTATGTGTTCAGGGTAAGTGTCATGTATATTACCTGTGACACGTTTACAGGTGGCTAATTGTGTACACATATATATAGGAGACAGTGCCTTTGGTTTTGGAGGCATGGAAATTGAAACTCTCTTTCGGTACTGATTTGTTTCTATTTCGTATATTTTGTGTATTACGTAATCTATATTTTTCATGTGTATTATCTTTGTCTAGATACAAGCTTCCCGTCATTTCCATAATTATCAACAACAGTGGAATTTATGGAGGGCTGGAAAATGAAACATTTAATGATATACGGGATGGAGCAGAGTCTAATTTGGCCTTAACGTATGGCTTTAACTCTCCTTATTTTTTCCAAAACTTAAAAAATGTACATAATTTCACGGCTATATAATAATATAAGAGACTTTTATGTTAAATGAATTTTCAGTACACCACCAAACTGTCTAACACCCAACTGCAGGTAAAATTTACCATATAACGTTATTACATGTAACAGGCACAAAAATGTCATCTTATATGTACAAATACAAACACCTATGATTTTTTTTCCAAATTCTTAATTTGATCCATTACAGATACGAAAAGATGGCAGGGCTTGGCGGCGGTCAAGGTTTTTACTGTGAAAACTTGGATCAATTGAAAGAAGCACTCACGAAGGCTATCAACGTAAGCTAATGTTAAGTGATCTTATCATAAGACTATAATGATGATGTCCTTTCTAATATGAAAATGGGGAAATGTAATTTCAGGAGAAGAGCAAGCCAACAATTATCAATGTGATGATCAATACACAGGCTCAAAGGAAACAGCAGGACTTTGACTGGTTGACAAGATCAAAGATTTAAATCAAAATCCTTGTCTTCAAAATAATATAAACATGGGTCTTTCTTGTAAATCAAAAGATATATATATTATGGTAACCTGGTGTTTTTGATTGTCATCTAAATTGTCATTAAGGTCATGTTATTTTACATGTATATGTTTGAAGCTCAGTTACTACATATCAACATTTTAAAATAACCAGTTGTAATTCTTTTCAACTTTCATTTATTCAATAAAGCTGCTTTAGCACTTCACAGGGCTTACAACCAAACCTCGTGTGTCGAACTTGTTACATTTCTTATCACTAGTTATCACAGACCAGTGACGAGATCCAGGATAGACAAGACATGACATGAAAAATTACATTTATAGAAAAGAAAAGAAACACCCACTAATGAACTAGTCTCAAAGAAGTATCAAATAAAAAAGTACAAAATGGTCAGAATCCATTTCAGCTTTCACCGGTAATAATCCTACTACCAGATTAGTCTGTTGCTCCATGGACAAATTATAATTATAATTTACCCGAGACGATTGGGGAAATATGTTTTCAAAATATATTATCAATAATAATAACTTATCATTTTACCGGGTGTATTGGTTTATTATTTATGACCAAAACAATGAGATCTATTTTACAATGAATGTAATATTTATTTCTTTTAAAATTATTACTCCTAGTCCTCTTCACGAAGCGACTCCGTTGTTTCCCCTTGTTCAGCGAACTTCCAAATTAATGATTTTTTTAGAAATTTGTCTAATTTCATTTTGTCATCAACAGCTTCCAAATCCTTAACCGTTGCGCCTCCATAGATGTAATGTATTATTTGGATTGCTTCCTCTCTCTGTAACAAAAGTTCATGAATCATTATGCATAAGAGAAAGAGTAGTCTTGACACTTTGCGACACATGCATTTTGATTATATGTCATACGTGTTTCTTTTTTTGAAGACGAAGAGCAGGAGGTTGCCTTCTCGGAGGGGAGTTTTCTTTTTTAGAAAAGAAACTACTCAACTTGTCCGCAAAGTCGACAACCTCGGCTGGGCTGACATTATGTTCAGGATTATCGTACATGTCTGGAAAAGATCCATGCCGCTTCAACAAAAAAAGAAGGATGTCCAACTTCTGCTTATACAATTATAGCTTACATGTCATTTAATCTACCACAATATATATATCACATAATAATAATAATAATAATTTGCATGTCAAATCGAACTTACAGTGGCCATGATGACGATGATATATTGAGGGCGAAGTAACTATATTTTTCTATTTGGAAACTTTAGAGGACTGAAGATGAAGATAGTCAGAGAGACTCTCGCACTACAGAAGTTTGAAGCTTTGAGAGTTTCAAAGTTTGGTTCAAAGCTTAGCCAGTATAAGGAATGAAAGTGGGTCTCTGCGCATAGTGAAAGCAGGAAAAAAGGGTGGGAAATATTTCGGGCGCGTTCCAATTTACATTTGAATTGAATCAT
>WJFB01000419.1:0-64685 GCA_009870185.1 Pygmarrhopalites habei | reverse complement strand
ATAGTAAATTTCATAAAATTCCCTCGGGCTTCGCCCTGGACACTTGGCAGGGATCGTACTTAGTATCACCAAAGTGGTTTTGGCCATCTCCTTCAAACCCGCGTCCTAGGCCCTCGTTAAACCCGCAGTGTCGGATTTTTCCTTGCGATGGTGAACTAAAACTTTGGATGTGTCCCATTATTTAATTTTGGGACTTCTACATTCAATAATGGGCTTAAGACATCCTCCAGATACTAGACTACATTAATCTTGGCCTTTGGTGGAACGTGGACCAGAGGAGAAGGTACCCTACTCCTTAGTCCGCCGACCACCATTATTGTGTCAGAAAACTTTTCAGTTTCCTCATTCACATGTTGTCCAAATTTTTTATTGGTTGTAGAGGGACAAATTTGATTGAATTTGCTACCACATTTAAGACTTACTCGTTCCCCATCTAAAATGAGGACGAATTCAGTCAGGTGACCAGCAGGGTACCTATACGGAAGGCGGGTATTAACCTGGCGGTTTTTCATTTTCTCTGGCTTTAGTATGCGACCTGTGTCCTTGGTGTATCTTTCTAGTTCAACATCTTTATGAACGATACTCCGGAAGGTCTTAGGAGTCATTTTAAGTCCATTTACCATGACCTTCTGCATTGAGTGGGGTTGTATTAAGGCAAACAGCCAAACCCGCCGAATTGTTGGTTTTTGCCTAATTTCGTTTGGATAGTCTCGCGGCGGTATCCAAAGATCAATCGCTTTTGGCTTGATATCGCTTTTCAACCTCATTCAATGTGGAACAATCTTTGATGGTGAAAATCTTGATTCCGTCACTTTCAAGGTGACTTTTGACCCCTTGCAGGGAGAAAATTGTCTGGAAACTTGGTTTTCGGTCTTCTCAACGTCCGGGCGGGTTATCTCGGCTACCCTTCAACTTCCTAAGCTGAAACTTGGTGCCCGACTACCTACATATGTTGACAGTAGCCCATGTGAACTTTGACCCCTTAAACTAAAACCTGCCGCTAGGGGGCACCTTTTTAGATTGTTTCGAATAAGTGTCCCCGGCCAGTATAATTTAAAATAGACAAAGTTTACTCTGCATTTTTTGTTCCAGTGTGTGTGTCATGTCGGCGTAAGTACAAAGTGGTAAAAAATATTCAGTCTACCTGTGCCTCAAGTACAAGTACAATGAATGAGCCAAACTATTTTTTTGTGATATGTACGACCCTCTCTGGATAATAATGAGTTGAACGAATTCACGATGAGATGTTCTTGGCAAGTACTCCTTTTTTTAAAAGGGAAACATATTTTCCGGTGTTGAAGGAGGGTGGGAGGGAGGATAATAATATTTTTTTAAAAAATGATAAGCTAAATCAAGGGAGCTGACTAAAAAAGGAAGTATGAGGAGATTCTTGTGAGTCATGTTCATTTTCTTGACTCTCTCTCTCTCTCTCACTCACTCTCAGAGAGAGAGAAGTGTTATATTTTAAATGGTAAATAAATACAATCTCCGCAGATCCTTCTCTTCTCCTCCGTAGAAAAACAAGGTGAGGGTGAAGTTGAGAGAACATTGATAAAAATATAACATGGCTCTCACACATTAGCAATTTCTTCAGTATTGTAAGCACCGGAGGAATAAACCTTCTTCCCTTTTGAACTCCTTCTAGATATATATAATATAATATGCAGATATATTGTAGATCTGAATGGTAGAAGGAGCCAAGAAGAGCACAGGAAATGTATAAGAGCTCAAAAGTCAGTCTTGCGATAGATTTTTCATAGCAGCAAAAGAGTATCATCCATTTTTCCATATATAGATATACACAGGTATATAATCCTCTTCATATTAGAGTAGTAGTAAGGAGAAGATACCTACAATACATATAGTCCAAGTGGGATGGAAGAGGCGTGAAGAAAAAGCTGTAAAAAGTGTATAGGACGATAATGATGATAAATAATACATGGATGGTTGCAACTACTTATATATATATCATATGTATAATTATACATGCATTGCAATCCTATTCCTAGCAAGTACAATGACACGCTTGTCATTCCTAATTAGACAAATAAGGCAGCCTTAAAAAGGAAGGGGGTGTCCTGTCAAGAAAAGAGAGATAGAGAGAGAAGATGTGTGACTGTTTTTGTATCATCTCGTGATATATGTGAAATTGAAAATTTTCATATATTAAATTATACATAACAGTTTTTTTCTCCTGTACTACCTGTACTAGTTAAAAACTGTTTTGGTGTCTCCTCCTCATATCTCATGAACCTCTCATGACGTTCAATGTGTAATTTTGAAAGAAGAGTTGATGAATATATTTGTAGACTGTATGGAAGTTAATATTTGACTTGTATATCTTGTGTGTTTATAGGACGTTGGGCCCTCCGAAACATTTCAAGGGGTTACTACCTCGGAGCTGGACCAGACAAGTTGACATGTACAGCCAAGAATCCAACAGACTGTGAATTATGGTCAATTCACCTGGCAGCCAGACCACAAGTGACACTCAAGTCAGTGGGACGGAAGCGGTATGCTCACTTGGCAGAGTCAGAGGATGAAATCTATGTGGATGCAAATGTTCCTTGGGGAGCGGACACTCTATTCACCCTGGAATTCCGTGATTGTTGCTATGCTCTTCACACTTGCAATAATAAATATCTTCATCGGGATGGAAAACTTCAAGTAAGAGTAATCTCATGTTCCTCCTTTTTCTTGAAGCTTAAAAATGTTTCATTGTCTCTTCCTGACTTATTTATTATGAATGTATGTCCTCCTACTCTCTCAACATTTTAATACAACACTGGGGATTGCAGGAAGAGTCTTCACTGCTGTGTGTCTGTTTTTACTACGTACACATTATTTACACAGACAAAGACAGTGGGTTATAATAATTGACAAAAATGTTCCTCGCAATCACTTTTCTGTGGGCTGAGGATGACGGAAAGGATATTTAATACGTCTATGGCTACGGAAGGAAAAAGATGAATGGACCAACCTGTGTGTGTGTGTTGTTTTTTGAAACAGAGCCTCTGTTACAGAGGGAGAGTGAAAATCAGAGCTGCAGTGCAGAACAGGGCAGAAAAAATCAGAACTCACAGCCATGAGTAGAAAAGTAGAAAAGGATGATAATATATGTATACACAAATATATTTCTTGATTATATTATTATTCTGAAGAGTCTCTCTCTGTCTTATTATTATTCTCTTTCTCCTCTTCTCCTACTCTCTATTATAGTACAGGGTAGTTAGTGAACAGAGGGTGATGAGTGGCCATAGAAAACGTTCCACGTTTGCCTTTCAAGCTACATTAAATTTTATTTCTATATTTTCTACGGATTCTCTTGTATCTCGGTCCGTTTTCGGTCGTGTATTTATACACACATACACACAGGTATGATGCATAGTTTGGAGATTGAATTTTCCTTATATGAATGAGCTGGAAGGGATGAACATAAAAATTCCGTGTTGAAGACCGGCTTAGTCTTTCTCCGACCATTCCATTTCATAATGAATACAATTTAATTCTGGGTGTTCACAAATTCATGTAAGTGTGATTGCTCATGTGAGGCGGGACAACAGTCCAGCCTCACTTGTTGTAGGATAATAGATACGACATACAGCATGATAGATGTGAGCTTTCATCTGCTCTCTTAGTTTACTACATACGTATCTCTCTTGTACAGCGAAAGATAATATGAAATCTGGAATGATATGTATATATTTTCAACGTTTGAGACCAGTCCCACCCACAGTAATGGATTAATTAAATTTTTGTATCCGCTGGCTAAAAAAACTGCTACTGCCACTGCCACTACGCTCATCTTCTTCTTCTCTTCTTCTTCTTCCTCCAATCTCCAATGTATCGGTCAGCATCTTTTTGCACATAGTGCGGTTCGTCAAGTCCTTTATCGAATAATCATTTATTTTGTAGAGGCGTGAAGTACATCTTGTAATTAAATTATATTAAGAGAATGTAATTTACGATACATTAAATCCTTCTGTAGATGTTACCACCAGAATATTTTTCTCCCTTCTTTTAAAAATATAATATAAATAGTACATACCGAATGCATATATCTGTACTAGAAGAAGATTGAAAAATTTGTAATTTTTTCCTGTTGAAGAAAAAAACTCCTTTTCAGAGTGGGAGACTGGGATATAAAAGTTTAAATAACTATTTACTCCCAAGAGTGTATGTGTTATGTGGTCGCCTTGAAAAAATTTGTAATGTGATTGAACTTGTTTAATTGTTCCGAGTTTTCACACTATAAATTGCAAATTGCGTCATAGCTGTAATGAAAATACAATCAACTTATTATTATATAAGAAAGAGAACCGGATCATCCTTGCACTCCACTGACTGTTGAAACATTTTTTCGAAAATTGTCTAGCTGATCTTTGTGTGTGTGTCGTAAGACTAAAAGTTAATGATGTATGCAATTAAAATGTTGAGAGAGAAAGTTCCATTATTCATTATTATTACTCTAATCTCATAATACCTCTGTCTTCCTTCCTATGTACTAATTACTTGTACATATTGTGTAGCACCAATTTTAATTTCCCTCCTCATTCTCATTGTTGTTGTTTAATTTTTCAGGACAATTGCGAGAAAGACTGTCTCTATTCAATCGAGTATCATCATGGTCAGCTAGCTCTTCGTGACTTCCGCGGTCTATACCTGGCTCCCATTGGATCCAAAGCTGTCTTGAAAACACGCTCTCACTCGGTCACCAAAGATGAGCTTTTCATACTTGAAGATTCCCTACCACAAGCGGCATTTGTTGCGGCTCTTAATTCTCGATATGTTTCCGTCAAACAAGGTTCGTCCAAAAAAAGTTTCCTTATTTTTATTCTTTCTTCTTTTCACAAAACACCCATTTTTTAACATTGTCCATTTAGCGTCGCTTTCATTTTTTTGGTCTCTCTTTCTGTCTCTTTGCTCTGGCAAGGACAATACAATACCGTATAAGTTTTAAATGCAGCCTAGGCTTATAATTAATTGCCTAGGCTAAAAAGTTCCTATCAAGCTGCCAGTCGTGGCAATACTTCAAAGATTTACGGTACGCATACAGCCTCATGCAGTCAGGTTCAAAATCCACAAATATTTTATAAGAAATGAGAGAAGAGTCTTGTATTTCTCGGATTCGGCCATTAAAACTGTTACAGATCCTTTGAATCCTTCTGTACTACAGAATTTGTAAGATACGTTGCACAATGAGAACAAAATAAATAACGCATCTTTATGTACGTTCTGTTTCTAGTTAAGTCGCATCTGTTTAAAATTTAATTGTTTGGTCAATTAGGTTCCATTAAAATAGTTCTTTCCCCTCTTCCCTCTTTTTTCATTCCGACTCTCGACCATAGAAAGATTTATTAGTCTCAACTTTAATTAAGTTTTTATCCACATCCTCCATATCTCTGTACGTCCATATTGAGCTCTCCTCTCTCTTTTACTTTACGGCTAATCTGAATCTGGATAAACTTGACTCGGGTTGTATTTATGAGGGACATGAATTCATTCCAAATTGTACTCCATCCCATCTCTCTGCCTCCTTCTCGCTGTCCTACTTTAAAATGTGAGGGAGTAGGAGAGGAGAGAAATGTAGAATTAGTGGAAGTGTCCAGATGTTCCCAAGTACAATATAAAGAAACTTCAAGTCTCCAGTACTTCCAGGAGGAAACATGGATCGCTTCACTACATTCTACACTGTACATTCCATGGTACTTCACAGACACAAGCTGACGGGGTCGACACACACAGAACACGAGAGAGAGAGCCATACCATAAATGACGATGACGGGCTTCACGCTCATGATTTATATTAAATAAGCGCAAAAAATAAGACGCTATTTTGTTCCTTCTACAATCTACATACAATGTCGGACTATTTAGTTGGTCTTGTCTTTCCCTCCCACCCTTGTCCTGTAAAAGGACTTTGGCGGGTGAGTTAGGAATGAAAAACCCTGCCTCTCTCTCTCTCGAGTACAAGCTGTGTAAGCAGAGGAGTGTGAAAGAAGTGTGTGTGTTAAGAATGTCTTAAAAGTTACATTGAGGAGTTTTTGAGTTTGACGGGAGTCGTTTGGCTGTTCATGTTCACAGTGTGTAATGTAATGTTGATGCATTTTTTATTCGATGTCTTAAAATGGAGCGGATGGAAAGAATTTTAAGGGTTGCGAGAGAGAGTGAGAGAGAGGGTGTCAGGGATAGCCTATTGTACATATATTCCCTTCTACCCCTTATAAGGGCTTTAACTTTTTCGTGGCATATGTCCACATTATGATAATGCCAGTGTTTGACTCTGTATTTGAAGAGGGGGAAGGAAAGAGAGAGAGAGAGAGAGAGAGAGATACCTATAAGCTTCTAATGACGTGCTTCCATCCTCCTCATCTTGTAAGTCTTGTTCTTGTTGGAACTTTTCCACCCTCTTCTTCCTTCTTCCCGGTGTGTACACTTTGTGGTACGATCATTCTTATGGAGGGGCACAGAGTTGAAGGCACCGGCCAAAGCAACTCGACACTTTTACTTTTACTCGGTTGACGAGACGATCTCATCTTCCATCATCGATCTCTCTATGAGTGTGTGAGTGTGGAGTCATATCGTGGTTTTTTGCTTTGTCGACATTTGATACTTACCTTGTAGCACAAAAGAAGTATCGAGAATGATCGGGAGAACCCCACATACAGCACATTAGACACGAGTTTGAGTAAAATACAGTACAGTACAGAATGGAGAGAGAGAAGGGACATATGGATGTGTGTGTACGAACGGTTGACAGAATCTGTCGGATTTACTAAAGACGTCTGGAATTACAGCTTTCCTCGACACTCTTCATATTGTTTTTAGCGAGGAAGGAAGAGAGAGTGGTTGGGAGGAACAAGCAATCCATAATCATCTTGTCAGTCAGTCAGACATGTCTATAAACGTAGGCAGCAGGTGTCGACAAGTCAAAAAAAGACGAAAGACTCTTCTCTCTTACTCAACTCTTTGTAAAAAAAAGTAAGAAGGGGGGACGCATGTCGGTAATCCCCGTCAGCTTGTAGCCCTACCAATTTTTTCCTCTCTCTCTCTCTCTCTCTCTTTGCATTATTTAATACTCCTTCGTCTTGTGTCTTAAGCAGAATAGAGAAAGACGACAGGAAAAAGATATGCTGCTGGAATATGAAATTTTTTTTGCCATCTATATATTTTTGTCTGTAGAATATAAATTTGTATTCTATATATAAGAAAAAAATTTGCTTTTGGTTTTCTCAAAAAAAACGTTTTTTGACGTTTCTCCGTTTAGACAAATAAAGATGTGCTTGGAATGTAGAGATTTTTTTTCCTCAAAAAATTCAAGTACAGAGATTATTCATGCATACTTTATGACTGTTTACACTACTACTAGTCAGAACAATAGGAACAAGCCATTATGTGGTGTTCGGTATTCCTGTGTTGTCCATACACACATTTCCCCTTAGCATCAAAGTCTGTGTGTACTGTATATGTGTGTGTGTGTGTAGAATACATGTGGCCGTGTGTATATATGTAATCTCTTGGCTATTTCTTTTCCTCCTTCTCTTGTGATAGATACGGACTTAACTCACTGTAAAAATTCTTGTATCACGATCACCACATGCATGAGAAAATATTTTTGAATCATAAAAAAAACCATGCAGACCCAAAGTATCCACTGTTGTGTGCGTGTGTTTGTATTGTGTAGCCACTCTTGTCGTAGTGGTGGTGGAGTATTTGTGCCAATTTGCATATGTCCCCTCTCCTCAGCCTTACAAACAAGAAGGAGGAGGAGAAGAAGAAGAGAATTATTTTATACAGATGTTGAGCATGGAGATTGTTATATAAAGAGAAATGGATATATGGATGGGGATTAGTCTTTCTCTCGTGAAGATTTAAAAGTGAAGAAATCGTGTCAAGATAATATTGTTGTTTGTATCATCGTCACAACATAAACTTGACTATTGCGAACCAAGCCAGATCATTTTTTTCTCTGAGTGTCTTCTTTATTTTTATTCGACTTTCTCATTCCTAAGGTTCTCCTCTCTCAAGTCAGCTACAACATACATCTTTGCAGGACATTGTTGAGTGGAACTCTCTCTATCTTCTCCTGTTCAGAGAGTTAAATCAATTTTTACCAGGAAAAATCCAAAAGTCTAACTGTGACTTTGTTGTCGTGGCATATTCACACCACAGTCAACAATGCGAGAAAAAGTGTATAATAATACACTTTATTATGTCCAACACACACACACAACAGTCGAGGATGAGAAGGAGGGTTCACGTTCTCTTTAGTGTGAATGTGTGTCCCTTCTCTTCTTCTCCTCTGTCATCCCCTCTCTACGGACACTGACCCACACAGTTAGCAAAAATTCACTGCATTGTTGCATAATGTCGAGCCATGCCAAAAGCTTAAATTTTATTGTCTAGTGTCAGTGTGGTGAGGATGACTGTTGAGTGCATTAAGTTGCATTTCCTCAATTCGTGTACACTCTTCACTAGAGAGAGAGGTGGATACCACGGGATAAAATTCAATGTGTTGTCTGTCGAATTCCACACACACACGCTATTGGAGAGAACACATAGCAGGCACACACACTATGTGTGTGAATTTAAATTAACTCCGTATGTAATGTGACCAAAAACCAAATGACTTTTTCTTTACGATTGTTCAAAATTAAATGTGTGTGTGAGATTTATGATTCCAAATAGAATTTTCCTTTACACACACACGTCCTCACATTTCATTAACATTCAACTTTATATGGTCAAGCGATGAATATGTGTGTGTGCATGTGTGTGGCTTGTACTTCCCTTTCCCCTTTCCCTTGTGTGCACATTTCTATTTTTATTTCTGGATTTGGCAATGACACAACAAAAGGGAGAGACAGACTCAAAATTGCGGACTCCCTATGGAAATTTCATTTTCAATTATTTTTGGAAGGATCATGAATCAGAGGAACAAAACGTTTTACAGTTGAAGTGGGTATGAGGAAGGGAGAGACACATATGGAGAGAAAGCAGATCTTCATCTATTAATTCAACTGTCTAGAAGAGTAATGAATAGAGGCAGTGAAAGGTCATATTTTACTCCACTCCCTCCCACCACACACACACACAGCACACACACTTATTATACATATTATTATAGAGTGGAATGTGATTTTGCAAAATTCAATATTAGGCGAGTTACGCGTGCATGTAGGACTCTTTTTTCCTCTGTGTAGTCGAGAACAACATAATAAAGGGGTTAGGGAGAAAATACATGAAGGAGGTTGAGGTTGGCTCTCTCTCTCTCTCCCTCATATTTCAATAGGTGGTACTTACGAACAGAGAATGATACAACAGATGACTGTCCGGTTATAGCTTGACCACCCAATGTGGTTCTTCCTACTGCAACTCAACTGATACACAATACATATATACAAGGGATCTCCTCCTCCCTCCACCCTCACTTGTAGTTTCCAAAGTCAGTGGAGAGTAAAAAAATGTACTGGAATGAAACTACATGGTCTATGGAACAGAAAATTCGGAATGTACCAGAAAAAAATTATTGATGCGCTGTGTAGACACGGGTGGTCTTCCCCTATGTAACTCTTTCTCTATTCTATTTACTTGCCAAACCTCTCTCACTCAATTTTCATAAGTGCCGTCATTTCTCTCTCCCTTATCCACGCATATTTCGTATGTGTATACAGTCGTATCACATTTTAGTGGAGCTTTTCTTTCGCTAATCTTTTTTCTCCTTCAAATCTGATTTGAATCTTCTCTCCTCTCGAAGACTCAATGAGGGCTTACAGTTTATTCTTATCCTCTCTTTCGCTCTTGACCTTTTCTAATCTTTGATTAGTATCCTTGATAGGTTGTTGTCTGATGTGGACTCTTTTCCTTAAGATACTCTTGAGGAGAGTCAGAAATTCTGGATAATCCACTTTGTACTATTCAAGATTCAAGTAGATTTGTCTTTTATTGTGGTTTCTTGAAACGATTTCAGTTAGCCTAATATGTGTAGACTGGGGATAAGTACATATTCCACTTTTGGATTTATAACCTGTTAATACAGTCGTATTAATGGGGTGGAGTATCCAGGGGGAAGTGTCAGGACGACAATAGTAATTATAATTATTTATAATTTACAAAACTACAGGGGGGATGGACAGAACCTCCACAGACAGAGGGAGAGGGAAAGAGAGGATTTCAATTTGGATTTGCACACTCACACCCCTTGTGTGTGTGTGTGGTGTGTGCATACATTAGATTCAAGAAGAGAAGGGACTGGAAGAAGGGGGTTGGTTCTTGTTTGATTTTTCATGTGAAAAGTATATGAATGAAAACATAGTGTTCAGGTTGAGAGAAATTGCGGTGTTTTTTTCTCTTTGAATCTCTCTCTGCGCTACTAATGATGGGTGAAAGGGGGGAGGAGGAGGAGAGGAGAGCACGCGGGTATAAGATGTGTGAGGGTACACTGTATGTGTGCTACATGATCTGTGTAAAGATAGTGTCAATAGTAATGAGCGGAAGTTGGGAAAAAAACAACTTTTTGGTTTGCTTTGGTCAGTTTGTTTGTGTGTGTACTGGGAGGAGAGAAAGAGAGGAGGGGGGGAGGTTGTGTTGGTGTTAAATTGAAATCTTTCTTTGCTATCTTTCTCGTCTCTCTCTTGTAAATACAGGAGCAGAAGCAAAGTACATATGAGTTAAGAGATAACACACACACACAGTCTCAGATACAATAGGTATATTATTATAGGCTTTGTAAAATCAGTAGATTTTGAAGAGAGACAAGAAAAAATGGATATGATGTGCTATGCTTTATCTTAAAAATATGAACCATTTTTTTTGGGAAGGTTGTTATATCATAATGTTGGATGTGTGTACTGTGGATTGTGTAGGTATGTTACGAACCGTATGTAACTTGTTGTTATAATATGAGTTTCGGTTGACCGCCAAAAAATTTTTCTTCTTCGTCTTCTTCGTCTGCTTTTATCCTCCTCTGTCTGTAGCTATATTGTGTGTTGTGTGTAGTAATGTAAGCGTTAAAAAAATAGTTGAGATTATTATAACTTTCCTCCCTGTACTCCGCCGTATATTAATGTACTATTTGGTTTAAGACTACATGCCGTAGTGTACAATGTCAGGATTTTTGACTGAGTTTTGTGGTCTCCTATGTATAAGGGGATGATGAAGATCGTCGTCGTATTTTGTGGTTACCATGATCAATTGCAGTACAATACAGTACAGCATAGCAGAAGAGTAATTCTTGTGTTTTTTAAAAATATATCTGTTCAGCCTTTATTAGAAGAGAGTGAGAGAGACGATCGTGTAGAAATCGGTTCGGAAATTGCGGTTTGAATTTGGGTTGTCTGTACTGTACTGTGGCAGGCGGAGGACGCGTCACGGATGGGATTCTCCAATTAAAATGCATAAAATGGTTCTTTCCTGCATTTTCTCAAGTTTTTGGCTATTGAATGTTTCTGCGATCAGATTTTTCTAGAGCATTTCTATCCATATTATAAATATGTGATAAGTGTGATGTGTGTGTGGGTAAATTCTTGGAAGTTATCTCA
This sequence comes from Pygmarrhopalites habei, assembly GCA_009870185.1. Taxonomy (NCBI): domain Eukaryota; kingdom Metazoa; phylum Arthropoda; class Collembola; order Symphypleona; family Arrhopalitidae; genus Pygmarrhopalites; species Pygmarrhopalites habei. The sequence continues at coordinate 53,145 of WJFB01000419.1, read as the reverse complement.
TTTTTATTTGCCTAATTAAATTTTCTCTCCAATCTCTTTTCGGGTAATAAATTTTCTGACTCAATTCTACAAAAGTTTTAAAGGTTAATTATTACTTGAAATTATTTTGGAAAATCTGTGAATTATGTCTTTGTATTTGTTCATCTTTTTTCCAAATCTAAATGGACTTTTGAACTGGACGTAGAATACATTTCGTATATAGTAAGAGACTCTTACTAACAGTGTTCTGGCCGATTGATTTTCAGTCTGCTAATTAAGACTGTGTACTAAATGTGCTTGTTTTTTTCCAAAAAGGAAAACAAAGATTAATGGGAAATCACATATGATAATCTAACAGCCGTACATCATCAGCATCAGCACTCAGAGGTCATGTAAATATAATGATCTTTTTTTTTATTGTCTGTGTCGTAATTACCCATACGACTCGCAAGTTCCTGGCACACAGGCGATACAAATGTTTGGACATTTTCCAAAAATATTTTCTGACCATTTCTTCTGTATTGAAGAGTATAGACAAAAAAGAAAAAATTCTTTTTTCTTCTTTTAAATATCAAGTAGGATGCCTCAAAACAAGAGGATTTTAAGTTGATCCTACAGTTTAGCAAGAGATTAGCTTATCATAAATCAAAAAACTGATGTTGTTACTATGTACTTCTGCTATCATTAGTCATCATGAAATAGCATATGTTGTGTATGTATTCTTGTAAAAATGGAGAAGAATCCAAGTCAGATTTATAGTAGTAGAGAGGGTCTTGACTTATCATCATTTCCGGCCATTTTACTTGCATTAATAAATCTGACTCTTCAAAAATTTCCCATTGCAATTCCTTACTTTTTATGTAAAACAAAAGAAAATACACAGTCAGCTTAATACAATCAACAGGTCATCATCACCAGACAGAGTACAACTACTAAGTACATAGTAGTTAAAATTCTCTTGCTTGTCAAAACTTTCAGAGCATGGGAGAGAGGGAGAGAGAGAAAACAAACTATATTTAATTTCGTGCTGTCGGAAATGTAGTTTTCCAGACGGATTAGGGACGTAATATTCCTTCTGGCTTGTCCATGTTTTTAGAAAAAAAGTCTGACAAGGGTATTTACAGAAAAATTACCTATTTGGGCATAATTGACAGCAGCAGCAACAGAACAAACCACAACTTTGTATGTGTTTCTGTGTAGAGATACTGTGAAGATGAAACTGTTCAAAGAATTGAGCAAAGATGTGAATTAGTAAGCATGATGATATCACATGCAAACATTATTAAAGCAAAGTATTAAGACTACATAATGGGACGTTGAGCTGAGAGTTGAGAAGATGGAAAGCTTCTTCAATTGTTTCTTCCTCTTCTCCCTTCTCCCTTGTTAATCTTTCTCACTTCAACTTAATTTTTTTCTTCTTCTCTTGAAGATGAGAGACTAGGAATAATAATAATTTTCATTTTATACGTTGTAAAGTTGTGGAAATAAAAATGTACGGCCTCCCTCTCCCTCCCTCTTTTCTTCCTGATAGTCGTTAATGATGCACTTTTTCAAGAGGAGGTAACAAGAAAAATTATATTTTTTAAAACCAACTCATCTTTAACAAACGCTTCTGTTGCTGGTGAGGTGGAAGCTGCTTTGTAGTTTCTGATGCTGACAAAGAATATTTCATAGAGGACTGTGTTACACAGTGCAGTACAGTAGAGTAGGATATGTGTAATAAAAATGCACAGGGAACAAATTGCACACACACTACATACACACACACAAAATGCAATTCCCTGTTGTATCTAACGTGGCTATGTTTGACTGAAAAAAACAGTGCAGTTTCTACCTCAACTTGCACACACACATGGTCGTAGTGAAGGGTGGTTGAGATGCACTGTAAAAATGTATTAGAAAAAATTTCTCTAGGAGATAATTACAGGTGTTGGATTTTGTTGGAGAAAAAACGGATCAGGGAGGAAAATGGCTTATTGGGATAGAAAGAATAAAATTAGGAGAAGGAGAATTGACGTAAGTAAAGTAGGTAGGTTTGCACACAAAAAAAGTTTGTGTGTGTTCCTTTTTCTCCTTTTTTTAATAGTTTCTAAAATTCTTTTTGCGAGGATGATGAAGACTTGAAAGATGTATGTCTTGTGGTGTCTGTACTTGTACCATGTCCTGTATGTATTTAGTATGAAAAAAACAGAAATAATAAAATGTTGGAAGGTAGAGTACAGTACAGTATCAACATGAAAAAAATATAGTCTCGGCTGAGACTGAGGCAGAGTCAAATTCTGATAATTACCAAGTGCAGTGCGGAGTTAAAGATCTGTGAATGAGTTATAATAATAGGAATTCTCTTTTGTGTTTGTGTGTGATTATAATTGCATTGTGGAGTGAGTGAGAGAGCGTGTGTACAGTACAGTGGAGAGTGTGTGTGTGTGAGCGGTGAAGAAATGTATGTAGACGCTTATAAATGCTTTAGTAAATGAGAGGAGAAGGGAGGAGGAGGAGGGAGAACGTATATGCTTGATGGAGATGGAAGGATGTGATTGACTTTGATGATGAGGATTTTGCTCTCATCATCGTTCATCATCCATCCATTCCCCAGTTTCTACATGTGTACAATATGTACTGTGTAAAGTAGGAGGGGTGTATATACATGTGAGTGTGTGTGTTTTAGTGTGTGGAGGGATGAGAGAGAATATTATTTAAGTAAAAGGAATGCTGGTCAATTGTGGATTATGGACGTGTGGACTATAAACGAGAAAGAGAGAGAGAGAGAGAGAAAGATGTGTCTCCGCATTAGTGCATGCATTTAATTGCAGCCGACCGTTGTATTTTTGCGTGCTTCTCTAAATTGCATTGCAGAGTGTTAATTGCTTTCGCATCTTTGAACATTGAGTTTGAACTGCAAGTCGTTTTTTCTCCTCTCCTTCTCCTCCTCCTCCTTATTTATATATGAGGAATAGTTTAAAATGATATACTTTCCTTTCTTATTATTGTCTCTCTCCCTCTCTTTCTCAATTTTTTTTACTGTAGTCTGTACAGAGTATTTAGTTTTGGAAGCGTTTAAGAGAACACATCATCGTACTCTGTACAGAAAACACACATTTAGTGTAGACACAGTCTCTAAAATGCTATTATATGGTATGGTAGATTTACAATTTTTGTGTTGAAAAGACTTTCTACTCCATTTTACTCATTTGCGTCATCATTTAATAACAGTCCTTTAAAATTTATTTACGTTCTGTTGAGATCTCTAATCATATGTACGAGTTGAGTTGATATTTTTCTTCTACTCCTCCTCACCTCACCTCCTTCATCTCATCACGTACAATCCAGACTGACTGAGTTCAACTTTTGTAGGGATAAATTCGTGTGTAGAATTAGTATCTTTGTACATAGTCTAGTCCTGTTTTTTTTCTTTGCACAACTTTTTCAAGTCGTGCTTAGAAATACAAACCCGTATCGTTTCTCACACATACCAACAATTTGATCGGCATTTTATGGTTTAAACCGAGGATGTATCTTTTTGACCGATACTAGACAGGGAGAGAGAGAGAGAGAGAGAGAGAGAGAAGAAAAAATGAAGTGTGCGCTTCGATTCGTACCGGATAAAAAGGGATGAAAACGAGTGTGAGAAAAAGACATACGTGTGTGATTTGGATGTATAACTGTTCATTTTCTCTTTTTTCAGGTGTGGACGTGACGGCCAATCAAGATGAGATATCAGATCATGAGACGTTCCAGTTAGAATTTGACGCAACCACTAAACGTTGGTACATTCGAACAATGCAAGATAGATACTGGACACTGGAGACAGCTGGAGGAATTCAAGCATCAGCAGATAAAAAGTACGGCGACAGTTTCTTATCTTTATTAGTTTTTTCACAAAAATATGGTAAAATATTAATGGCCTCATTGTCTCTCCATTTACTTTGGGAATTAGTACACACACAAACACATGCACACACGCCTTCGTTTTTGGACAGGCTAAAAATGTTTTGAGGGAAAAAAAAACTATCGAGCATGGAGTGTTTGAGTGTAATTAAAAATGACCTGGGGCTGTCCAATTACTAAAGCTCTGTGTCAATGTGTCGTGTGGGTGAAAATGTGTAAATTAATTATATTAATGGTGTGTGTGTGTTTGTGACACGGTTGGGCACGGCTGTGCTCTGACAAGAAGAAAATGAGGGTGATATCTGATGTGAATGTATTATTATGATGATGATGAACTGGCATGACATGATGTTTCCCTCTCTCTCGTAGAAGTTCCAACGCTCTGTTCGAGATGAGCTGGTTAAGGGATGGATCCTTGGGCTTTCGTGTAAGTGATGAACAAAATTTATTAATACACTTTTTTGCAAAAAATAGTTGACATTTGTATAATACGTAGTATGACAAATGTTGAAACACGTACTACATAAATACTAATCGTAATAATCCATTATGAATACAATGTGTATACTCTTTTTTAAAAAGAGGAGTCAATGAAATATAACCAGCTGATAATAGTTAAACTTGAGGATCAGTAAAACGAAGAGAATCATTTCCATACACATAGGTTTCAGGAAAACCAAATTCAGCTCCCAACAAAACTTTAGGCAAATTAAGGAAGAATGGTAAATCTTTCACATCAACTTGTCTAGTTTCAATCCTATCATTAATCAAACAAATTTTCACATCCTTGAACTCTTCTTGAAATTCTTCCAGGTCAAAACTAGGCCATTTGTCAGAGTTGATTTTGAACGGAAATTTGAGTTGACCAATAGTCCAGTCATGGAGCTCTGCTGTCTTGTAAATCATTTGAACTTGACCTTCCATGTATAATTTGTAGGCATGATCATTACTCTTTAAGTAGAGAAGGACAGTAGAAATGGATTTCTCATCCTTGTTTGCACTCTTGAAATTGTCAAGGGCTGTGGCTGTTCCTTGTTTGTGACAACGAGGATCTAATCCATTATGATGACCAACATAAATCTGAAAGTAAATTAAATGTTCACTGTACTACGATTTCAAATTGAGAGTAGAGGCAATTTTGAATACGAGAGAGTATAATGTATGAGTACTTACAACTCCAGTTTCATACAATCTGGCATAAATGATGGCAACATAGTCTGTATTTGATTCATCAATTGGTCCTTTCAACATCATTTCATTAGACACTTCTTCATTCCACTCTCTCCATCCTAGGTCAGGGACACCTCTCTTTTGCAAGTAGAAATTGAGACAATCCAAATCCAAATATCTCGACTCCAGTGTCAAGTTGTACACAACAGTTTGGAATTTTTGATGTTGATTCAACATGGGCATGAGGAAAAAGTCAGCTCCCTAATAGAAAAGAATAATAGTTTTACAGCTTAGCCATGTTTGACATTTAACATTTGGGTGTGAGGCAATTTTATGATTTACCTTATGACTTGTGACGGACTTTACTCCAAACTCAGGATCCTTTTCAGACCATGGGATGAGGTCAGGCTCAACTAACACTAAACTGGCATCAACTTTTCGTTTAGATGATTGTGGCCTAAGTAGAGTATTAGCATTTGATCTTGCTCCGTGTACACTGCTTAGACGCCATAACCCATAGGCAGACTCGATTCTCGGGTCATCAAGGTCAAATCGAAGTAGCCTAGTGCAAAGCACCCTTTTATCTGATGAGGCAAAATCCATACAACGAACAATCAGAGAGGCTGACCCTTCAAATTTTCCTTTTGATTCAGTAGGGAAGAGGTCAAAGTTGTACTATAGCACATGCATAAATAAACCGAAAGAATGTACAGGGTGTCTCATAATTAAGATAATATGAACTGAATTAATAAGTAAATAGTACTAAACTCACAAACGACTTGTTGACCAATGACAAATCCATCACATGTCCATATTGTCCGTCTTGAGTACAAGGAGGAGGCGTCGCATCAGGAAAGGAAATTTTGTCTCGTATCCAAGAAATTGACTTTTAATTTTGACAAGTTTGTCTCTTCCACAGTCAGTCAATTTCCAGTTTGGCTGACACTGACCAAGTAATTGTTTCACTCCTCTACAATCTTCAATTTTCGTCGGTTGTTTTTTCTTCGTTGTTGCTGCACCTTGACCTTCCCCTTCTTCAACTTGATCCTCCTCTTCATCAAATTGACCCTCCTCTTCACCAGTTGCAGTCAAAACGGCTGGTAGGAGTTCGTATTTCCTTTTCATCGAGAAGCATGGTGAACAAATATTTCCAGTTCTATTTCCAATAGGATCGCCACAAATGACACAGGGCTTTGATGCTTTCTTTTTTGCCTATAATGAAGGAGGTCATAGGTCATGGAATAATTGCACGTCATAATTAATTGCTAGTAGAATTTTAAATTAATTTTACCTCATTTATTGTTTTTAAATGAGCATCTTTAAATGGGCATCTTCGTGTATACATCGGTGTATAATGTAAAACTATCGATTTTGGCCAATTCAACTTGTTTTACTTCCTCATCATCATCCACTTGTTCACCAACTCTCAGAATATATGGTTGTTGAAATTTCTACAAAATATTAGCAAATTACAATGACATTGACAACAATAATGAACAATGTCAAAATTATAAATTCATGTTGTTTATTAATTAATACTTACGTCTTCATACTCCCTAATCAACTTGTCTCGAAGTTCTGTCAATCTTATGATCTCCTGGTCCTACTTCTCTATTTTCTTTCGTTTGGCTGGTTCTCCTTTCATGTCAACTTTCCTGGGTTTTTTACTAGGACCAGCCTGACCTTCACTCGAAGGCTTTTTCTTTTGGCCCTTCATTTTAAACTGAAAACTATATTTTTCAACAATTCTAACAGAGTAAAAAATAACACAAATGAAACTACTCGACTTTTGACTCAAAACATGTTTGAACCTGCTAAGAATTCAAAATACGAATTTGCGCGTCATCAAAACGTACATATTAATGCTACTTCATTTATTTCCTTTCAGGCAAATAATGGAAAATTTATAGGAGCCAAAAGATCTGGTCATCTATACGCCAACTGTGACGTTCCGGATGAGAACTCTAAATTTTATTTCTATTTAATCAATCGGTAATTCCTACTTCCTTCCAATTTACATGTATTCTATTTAATCAATACCAATTCTGATCAAATTTGACTGGAATGTGTGTGTATGCTTTACAGGCCTATTCTAGTGTTGAAGTGTGAGCAGGGATATGTTGGCTACAAGACTAATGCTTGTCCACGACTGGAGTGTAACAAAGCCTCTTATGAAACCATTCAAGTTGAACGGGATGAAAAAGGGATTGTTCATTTTAAGGGTAAGTTGTCAAAACCAATTTGTGTGGCATCACGGAGAAAGTTTTTGGAGAAAGTGTTTTAATATTTTGAATTGTGAAATACATAGGACATCATGCAAAATACTGGGGAGTGACTGGGGATGAAGTGACAGCAGACTCGGATGTCCCACATAATTTTTATATTGAACTCCGAGAACCCACTAAAATTTGTATCAAAACATCCAATGGTCAGTATTTAAATGCTGAGAAGAATGGAATGTTCCGAGTTGGGGAAGAGTCACCAGAAATGGCAACCAAATGGGAATTCTAGAAGAAACGTTTTTCTCTTTTTCTGCAAAAAACAAAATAAATTCAATCGAATGAAGATTTGGCAACTTTCTTATATAAAACTACAATATGCTATGTATATCTTCTCCTTACTTCGCAAATTGAAAACAATACAAGCCTTCAAGTACAGAAATGATCAAGGACCTAAGTTCAATACATCCAATCAAAATATAGTTAAATAAAAAAATGAGAGAAACAATTTTTTGAGCAATATTTTTATGCAACTGTTATAGAATTTTATAATGATATATTTATATTATATTTTTTGAACATGCGAGAATTTTCTGATAAATTTTTGATGGCTATTTAGAATTTGTGAGAATTAAATTATTTCACTTGGTACTTATTATGATTAAGGCTACACCCACACAAACACACGCAGGTCTACATCTACAATACACTCACGGACAAAACCAAGTTGATTGTTGTGTCTTCATGTAATAGTATGTGCTCATTAACTTAACAACTTGTGTATCAATATCCATTATTCCCTGTAACAATCAATAGCGAATTTTCCAATATTTATATTTATAAATGCAGCTGTGTTTTGGCTGGGAGATAGATCGAAAAGACTTTTTTGGTATTTTGAATGAATATTGTACTGTAGGATAATAATATATTATATTTTCTGTTCCTTTTTGTAATTTTTCTTAGCTATTAATTGTAGAAGTAGAAGGATAAATGGAAAGGGAGGGTATTAAAATAATTACTCCCCAAAATTCCGTCACCACTCAGAAAGGGGCATCTCTACACAAGAAAAATTAAACTACATGTCGTTCATAATTTAATAACGAAATTAAATAATAATTCCACAAGACTATATTTGTACTTTAGTTTTTGTAAGAAAGTTATAAGCTATATGGACGAATTGTAGTTGTTTTCTAGGCTGGAATTATTTTTAAAATGTGTGTTTGGTAAACCGAAGAAAGAGTTGGTTTAATTACGAAAGATGTTCTCTTTATAAAAATATCCATGATGACTTTATATATTGCTAATCCATGATGCTATCAATGTACTTTTTGAAATATCTTGGAATTACCAACTAATCAAAAACAGTACACGCAAAAAAAATGTGACTCACTTTTTCAAAAGATGAAATGTATATTATTATTTGACACCATGTTTCTACTAGTATTTCAGTAGTCCCATTTAGTGGTAGGGTAATACACATAATAGTTAGAAAAAAATACGCATGATAAATACTTGCAAATATTGTTATATTCGGAGTCTCTGTACAATTAAAATATATAATAATACAATACAATATACTTATTATCAATAGAATAATCCATATGCATTTGTAACTGAGATTAAAAGATCCAGTGGGCGGTCATCCCACCCACTTTTAAATTTCAGGGATCACTGATACCCATCAAAATATTATTATTAAAAAAAAATAGGGTAATTGGAATAATGGTGCTTGTCTCTCTCACTCTACATCAATGTACAGATTTTTAAAAAAAATTGTAATTTAAGAAGGGAGACTATTCTTCCTCCGAAAAGGAAAAAAAGTTTTGGATTGTGCTGCTGTGAAAACTAGTTCTGTTTAAAAATGTACATATAAAAATAATTAATTGTATGTAAAGTCACCACCTTTCAAATTAATTTTAATGATAATGTAGTGTGTAGTGTTTGTCTTTTTCAACCTCTTCCCTTCACCTACAATACATACATACCTGACAGTCAAATTCATTTTTTTCGTCTTTTGTGAGACTCTTTTGAATGGTTGGAAAAATTATAATGTAGTTATATTATATTAGCAAGTAAGATTCTTGTTAGAATGTAATAGTACTTCATGGTTTTAAAAACGTGAAAAAAACGTATAACGTCTAATCCTAGAATTTAGTGCATAATGTTTTGCATTTTGTGTTTCTTGCGCTGCCAAAGAAATCAATTTTTTTTGAGGTTCACTTTCATCCAATTTAAATATAATATTATTTAATATTTATATGAGTTAACTTCGGACACACACATTACACCCACACCCACACACACGTACACTTTGAGCCAGAAATGTGTGGGGACACACAATTTGACCTCAAAAGCTCATCCTCACTCTACTCTTTATCGATAACAATGAAGACATCTTCCAACTTTCACGAGAGAGACAAGAACATTGTCGAGCGGATTTAAAATATTTCTATCTCCACTTTTACTCTAACTATAAATAAATTATTGTATCATCATTTATAGAGTCTGATTGAATTTTGATTGTGAATTTAGTATCAATTAATAAGTACGTTTAAAATGGTCCACATTCAAGAGAGGACCAAGAGAGAGGTGAAAAGTCAACGATGTAAAATGAATTTCCACTTTTAATACGTAAGTTTAAATAAAGTATTTCCAAAATATGGTAGCTTTTAGTATTGCGCAGTTATTCATAATAAGTTTATATACAAGTGAGCATACGATATAAAAAAGGATTTTTTATATACAATATTTTTTATGATTAATTTATCGTGTAATGTTTGAGACCAAAAAATAAATAGAATGATTTTTTGATCGTATCAAATTTTTGTGACGCGAGCTTTCGACTTGCTAGAGAAATTTAGACATTTTTTTAGATAGAGGAAAAAAAGGCTGGGTTTGTGTACTGCTCTGATCGAGGAGGACCCTTTTTTTGAAGGTCCGAAAAATAATGGAGGAACGAGGAAGACGTGCTCAAAAAAACAGTGTGTAGATATTATTATTATTATGTTGAGAATGAATATTATATTATGTGAGTACATTAACAGTTAATGTTCAAGTTGTAATGGCTGTACTGTTATCTATGTAGAGTTAGAGTAAGAGTGAGACGCGACTGGCAAATTTTGTAATTTTGTACATATTTAATAACTCTAGATTCAGTAAAAAAAGTGATTATTACTCTGATTAGACGAAATGTAAACACACTGGAGAATTTAATGTCCAATTTTTTTATAATAAGTTTTCCACTCTTGTACTTTACCGTGTGGGATTTCTTAAGAAAGTGAAAGCAAGAGAGAGAGAGAGAAAATTGTTGATTCGTGTATTAGTATAGAATTATGAGAATTAATTGTAAAAAATCTCATGATTTCCACCAAACTGTTATATTTGTCAATTCAATACTACGGAATATAATTTAAACTTGTAGTTTAATTATAACTATGTATCATCCTCCCCTGCTGTGCACTGTGCATATTATGTACTCTGTCACTCTTAATTGTGAGTACATTTTTTGCATAGTTTTTCGACATGTACGAAACCAAGATGTTTGTAGTAGGTTATGTATTTCCCGATGGATACATGACGATCTATTTCATTCAGTAATTGCAAAAATATGTTTTACCATGAATATTATGCAATAATTTGTGGGCTACATAAATACAACTTCAAAATATAAATGTTTATAAGATTATATATACATATTATATAATAAATAGATTCAAAGATTTGAAGTATGTAGTTTGAAAAGTCAATACAATAAAAAATAGTTGTTTACATGATTCCAAATTCCGAGTTTTGGGTTTTTCAGTTCATTGACTCACTCCATAAATCAGGGCTTAGAGTAATTTGAGCATTACAAATTTATAAAGTTCAAGAAATTTGATTAGGAAGTCATATGTCGTACCGAAAGTCACGTCCAGGAATTAGAATCCATATTAAACCATAATTACACATAATTGACCCGATTGTTTCCCTCTACATTAGAACTTTTGCCGTCCACACTTAATTAACTTGTTTCCCCATTTGCCCTTATTCTACTTCTTTGCCACACACCAGGAAAACGTAGGACTTGAGAATTGTAATTGTGGTTAAATTCCACGATGTTATTATGGATTTTAAATGGCTATTAAATGGAGCGAACTTACTGGTCAAAATGAATTTACTCGTTTATACTCAAGGATAACATTCTGGGCATTGAACTTCCATAAATCCTCCATGAATAACCCTAAATCGCTTCAGTCGATTCATCTTATTCCATCAAGTTGACAAGTTTTTTGTTCATTTTTTAAATTCAAAATGGTTAACGGAAAGACTAATATCACTCAAGGTATAGCTGCAACAGCTATTGAGAGTATACCAGAAGACCCACCATCTGTTCCTCCAGCCCCTTCAACATTTGAATATTTTATTTCTGGGTCCATCCCTCACTTGCACAAGGATTTGTATGGGAAAATGTTGGATTTAATTTTGGAGAAAGCAGTCTTTCACAATAGTGAGGAGGAACGAAAGAAACCACCATTTAATTTCAAAGATCCGAATGAACTGAAGAGGATTGTGCATTTTGAAGGCTGGAGACCCCACAGCTGGACAAAAAGAAATTGTCAAATTGTGGGAAAATCTTGTTGAATTCAGTCCAAAGGCATCCCATCCTTTTAATGTCCATAAAAATTTCTCTGGACTGGATCCTTATGCTCTTGTAGGGGATTGGTTGAGGTAATTCCTGATTAGTTTTTTTTAATATGTAAATTGGTTGAGATTTGAGGATATCCTTTATTTCAAAAGCACTACAATGTCTGCTCCAGTACTCACTTATTTCTTGGCACCCGTATTCACACTCATGGAATTTGAAGGTTCGAATTAAAGACTAAAACTGTTTTTGTAAAAACAATGCTTCAAATTGAGATAATACTCAATTTTACAGTGTTCGAGCGATACAGAAATTTATTGGGGTATCCAGCAAAAAAAGGAGGTGGAATGGTCACACCCAGTCATGGCATGGCTAATGGTTTCATTATACAAGTGGCTCTACAAAAGAAATGGTCAAACTTGAGAGATGAAGGATTTAATCAAATTGGGAATGCTAAACCAGTCATGTTCATCTCTGAACTCGCTGATTATGGTTTTGATAAGTACAGTATTTGGGAAGGTACATTCATTAAAAATTCACGTTACAGTAAAAACTAAAATGAAATGAAATTAGGATTCATTTCACGGCATGATTTTAAATTAATACTCCAGGAATTGGCACTGATGGATGTTGTCGAGTAAAAGCTGACAAAAAGGGACGACTTGACCTGGAGGACTTAAGGACAAAAATGAGTGAAATGGAAGGGAAAGGATACACATCATTTCTACTGGTTGCAACTGCTGGTAAAAATAATAAAAGCAATCATATTTCTGCAAACTATTCAATAAAAGTATATCAATTATGGAATGGACAGGAACTCCAGTTTTGGGCTCAATTGACCCGTTTCAAGAACTAGCAGACATAGCTGTAGAGAAAAGAATGTGATTCCACGTAGATGGACATTTGTCTGGAGGTTGCGTACTTTCTCCGAAACATAAAGACCGTTTAAAAGGAATTGAAAGGTATACAATTTTGTTGTACATACATATATGTATGTATAAAAAAAATTGTGAAAAGGTTTGTATGTATTTTTTGAAAAAATTTTGGTTTTGAAAGATCCGACTCGGTTGTGTGGAGTCCGTCCAAAATGTTGGCAGCCCCATTTTGCATGACGTTTGTTGTCACCAAAGAAAGTAAAGCTTTGAAAAATGCCTTCGCCTACGGTACAGCTTTGATCTTTCAACAAGATCCATTCTACGATCATGACAAGTCTTGACACATTCATATTCACAATAATAATGTTTTGAGATTGTTTTGACAAAATATTGTCAGAAATTTAATGCGCTTAACTAATTTTTGTCATGTTTAGATATGACAATGGAGACTCCACTTTGCAAGTAAGACGGATTAATTTATAAAATATTCAATTACACCCCTAAATTGCATACTCTTATGTAAATGTGTAGACAACTCGTCGCCCTGATATTCTCAAGATTTGGCTCCCTTGGAAAGCAAAGGTTTAAAACATTTCGCAAAATACATTTCAATGTTTTATGAATAATTCCGTCGGATTCAAAAAATGAATCTGATTTACATAGGGAAGAAAAGGATTGGCTGCTCAGGTGGACGGGACGTATGAAAATACAGAATTTTGTGTATCTGAGGTCAAGTCAAGGAAGGGTCGGTTCAAATTGATTCTCAAGGAATATGACAGTAATTTGGTTTGCTTTTACTACATCCCTTACGCCATGAGATTCACTGACACTCATAAAACTGTCGAGATGCTCAATAAAAATGTGGTGAGAAGGAGGAGGTGAATATTTGAATGAAATGTTACAAAATTAATTAAAATTTAATTCGTTTACACGATGTTTTGTGAACAGACAACAGAATTGATCAAAGTGAGACTGTTGAAGGAAGGAAAGATGCACATTTCTACAGGGACACTTCCCAAAAGAAAAGACTTGCCTTGTTTCTTCATGATGAACTTGAACAATACTGTCTTGTCCAAACAAGACATCAAGTACATGCTCGACCAAATTGAGTATCATGGAGAGAGACTCTCAAATTGACAGAGTCCAAAGAAACTGAGATTCATCATCTATCACCAAATCAAGTAGAAAAGAAAGAGGAGGATCAAGATGACTCAGAAAAAATTGTAGACCAAATAATCCCCATATTTTTCCCACCTCCCCCTTCACAAACAAGACCACCCGCCCCGATGTCTGCACCCAAAATTCCGAAACCACCCTCAAAATATCCTCGTCATGTGTCCGCACCCATCGAACCAATGCACCGGAAATTATTTGAAGAATATTTTCGATATGTCTTCCAAGCTGCCACTTACTTTCAAAAGCGAAGAGATTTCACACCTTTCAATTTTCAAAAACCCAGTGAACTACTCAAAAAATTTGACTTTTCCCTTCAGGACAATGACCAGGATGAGTACAAAAATGTGGATGAAATTCTTGAAATCGTCAAAGAGATTGTACAGGTCAGTGAAATATTTGATCGGGATTATTAAAGTAATTTCAGTTTGTTGGTTTAAACAACTGCAAAGAGACTCCAGACACATTTAAGGTGTTTGGAAGGATAAATTATAATGAAATTTAATGTTCTCAGAATTAGATAGAATTCTGACATTCATTTCAAGTGGTAAACTTTAATTTTGTATTTTTGACAGTACTGTCCAAAAGTGGGTCATCCCTATTACATGTTCCAGCTGGTCAGCGCGTAAGAAATTTCTCTAATGATTAAAATCATTTACGATTATTGATTTGTCCAGTGCACAACCAGTTATTAAAATGACTGTAGCCTCGATCCTTACACAATGATGGCGGACTATATTTGTTCATGTGTGACCTCTCCAATGTACACTTATGAGGATGGTCCAGTCTACACCCTCATGGAGGATACCGTCATCAAAGCTTTGACCAAAAGGGTCAAATATACTGACAAGGATGAAGCGGGTGGACTGATCCTTGTGGGTGGCTCTATTAGGTATAAACTATTTTACACAAACTTTTTATTCAACAATTGAATGGATTTTAAAATGAATTTTAGCAATCAAGTCCCAATATTCCTATCCTACATCAAGAAATTTAAAGCGTCCAAAAAGACAGGGAATAGTAGTGTCGAAGCTCCTGGGGTCATTTTCCTCAGCAGTGCTGCACACTATGCCACTCCGAAAGGAGCTTTCTTTCAAGGTAGTCTCCTGCCTCTATTATATTTCTATTCAGAACAAGTTTAAAAGAAATGTCACAAAATTAGGCACTGGACTCGACAATTGTGTAATGGTGGACTTTGATGAGAAAACGGGAAGGATGGATGTACGAGACTTGGAGGCTAAAATCCTGGCTTCTAAAAAGGCAGGGAAAGACCCTTACATGGTCGTCTCAACAGGTACACTCTGATACATAACATAATCGTCAAAAATTTTTGCAATACTACATGTGTTTATATTCTTTTTCATCATTAGTTGGAACTACCGTTCTGGGTGCTTATGACCCGATTATTGAAATTTCTCGGATTTGTAAAGACCATGACATGTGGTTACATTGTGATGGCGCTTATGATGGGAGTGTCATCATGTCAGACAATCAGTATTTCCATTTGGTGGGACTAAAATTGTAACTACTAAAAGGCACTAAACTGTTTAATTAAATGAGGCCAAATAAATTTTGCAAATTTGATATTTCAGGGCTGACAGCTTCACCTTTAATCCTCATAAAGTAAAATATAATTAAAATTTTGTATTTGAAACGACATAATAAAAAACGTGTGAATGTGAAACCATTTTTATTTTTAAATTTTTCAGGCGTTCGGAGCTGCCAGGTTGGGTCATTTTATCTCTAGGAAATCCTATTTTAAATCTTAATAAACATTCCATTTTTTCGCACAAACTCCAAGGTACACCACAAACTTTGTGACGAAAGACAAATCAATCCTTCGACAAGTGGCCCCTGCACCCAGTAGGCAGTATTTTAGAAGTAATTCCCTTCTGTATAACGATGAAATGTATGACCACGGAGAAATTCACACCCTAACCGACAGACGACCGGATGTCTTCAAATGTGGATGTTATGGAAGGCAAAGGTTAAAAGAAATTCAAAATTTGAACGAATTTAGTAATGTTCGGACAATTTACTGGAAAATACAAATTGACAAATTTCAGGGTACAGAAGGGCTGGGGAAACACATTGACAAAGGATTCCAGTTGACTGCTTATGCTCATAATAAACTTTTGGACTTGCAAAGGAAAACTGGACGGATTTCAACCCATACTCAAAACTCCGCCCGAGTGTGAAAATATTAATTTTCTTTATATTCCAGAGAAAATGAAAAGTTTGGATCAAACTACCAAGGAATTTAAACGAAAAATCGCATGTGTGAGTTAGATCAAATAAATTTAAATAACTGTGCAAAATTAGTATGACATTTCATACTCAGATTTATTATATCACTGTTTTAACGGATATTTCAGGTTCAAAATACAATTTTAGCAATGCTCATTTTCAACGACAAACTGATCAACTCTGTGGAGTCTGTTGGGAAAATCCCTGAACACCTCATCTTCTGCTTGTACAATTCCTGCTTGACCCAGGCTGATGTGGACTACTTTTTTGAACTAGTTGACTACTTTGGGAAGAATGTGAATTGGGACAGAATATTTGCGATTTGCAAACTCAACGATGAAGATGCGTAGTCGTCTGTCATCACAAAAATTTGCCCGCTTAGAAAAATTCATTGATTCTAAACACGTCACTTTGAAATTCATTTTTATATTCAATGAAATACATAATTGTAAGATTAACAATTCTGTCCAGGACAAATTAAAAAATTGTAAATGAGAAAATAATGTCAGACAGCGTCCATTCTTTATTTTTCAATTCACCATGTGCAAAATAATAGTAAAAGACGAAACAAATTGTTTATTGACTGTTTGAACTTTTTGGACACCAGCAATCCTCTCCTCAAAATTTATTACGTAAGGAATAATTTGTTGTTTGCCATTTTCATCCTGACACGTGGGATAGGAATAAAGGTATTCAGAAGATGAGCCATTAGAGGATGTCATGGTTCTGGTTTAACAACTGTAGGAGGCTGGTAACCTTTATTTTAATTTTCTCCCGTGATGCCTGGTTAGTTTTTATGAGCTGTTGATTATACACTTTCCTCCTCCTCATCCCCCATCGTACTCGTATATACGAGCAGAATACAGTTTGTAAACTGACAAACAAATAGGTGTATGTGTAGCAATGGGCGTAGTACACACACACACAAACATACAGGAGGTTACTTTCTCGGGGTCGATCCATGTTACACAAGTTCGATGAAGTCGTTAAAACACGGTCGTAAATTCTAATTCTAATTTATACCTCACAAACAAGATGAGGAGTAGGGAGTCATAAATGTTGAGGAGAAAGAGAGAGAGAGAGAGAAGGATAAAAAAGATTTTTAAATGTTGGGCTTCCGAATCAAAATTAGTGAATAGTATTATTTGAATGGGAGTTAATCTTCTCAAGTTTATGTAGTTTATGTGTTTTCTACCTCCTTTTTAGTAAAATGGCTTCACGGTCATGATGAATGACGTTTTAATTAATTTTCATATAATAATTGTACAGAGTCCACTCAAGTACCAATGCATAAAACTCTGTCTACAATATCCATCTAGTCACATCAGCATCAGCCAAACACCGGCAACACACACGAGTGGAAATAATAAAGAAAGGGGGGACTATCTATAAAAACAGAATAATAATGGCTTCCCTCCACACACACACACACACTTTGTACACATTTTCAGTGTACAAAGTAATGTTTTGTGTACCAGCGAGCCGACGATGTAATTAAATTTAATGCAAAAATCCAAAGTTTGACGACCAAACCATTTCTTATTCCAAAAGGCAAAAGGTTCTGGAAAGGTTGAAAGATGGAAAAGTACATCTCTTTTGTACATTTCTAGTACAGTATTGCTGAGTTGAAGGAGGAGAATTCTTTTTTGATAAGATCCATTCCTATAAATTTATATGATTTGTCTTACGAGAT
This sequence comes from Pygmarrhopalites habei, assembly GCA_009870185.1. Classification (NCBI taxonomy): domain Eukaryota; kingdom Metazoa; phylum Arthropoda; class Collembola; order Symphypleona; family Arrhopalitidae; genus Pygmarrhopalites; species Pygmarrhopalites habei. The sequence continues at coordinate 35,280 of WJFB01000419.1, read as the reverse complement.
TTCTATCCTTTTCTCAGTAAACCCTCCTCCTCCTCCTCCTCCTCCTGTTCCGTATTCTTACAGCATAGAGAACAAACATTTGTTGTTGAGTTGGAGTTTGGAGTGTGTGGAAAAAATAAATAAATTTATGTTTGGACACTGAAAAAAGAGAAGAGGAGGAGGAGAAGAAGGGGTCATAAAAATTGAGTTGGAACTGTAAACACTGTTTTTCATACTCATTCCACAAATCTCAGTTTACTCACAGCTCTCTCCCAAGTTTGTTGAGCATCGTGTCAAATTTTTAACTAAATTTGATTTACAAATTAATTGCAAAATTCTGAACAACCAACTTTTTTTCAATTCTTTTGATTGATTTAATTTTGTGGTTTTCTCTTTAATTAAGGGTCTGTTGTTTTGTTAAAACTTTGGGGAGGGAGTTTTTTTTACTGCTGGGTTTCACTGTTTGGCTGCCTGGGAAGATATTTAATTCTTAAATATATTGTTGAGTATATTAAGCTTCTCAGCGCTCAAACAGTTAATTCTGGGAGTCGACTGCTTCCTTTGTTCATGGGTTCCTTTGGGATTTTCTGCAAGATGTGAAGATAAACCACACACACACGGAGGAGACTGGACTCTGTGATGAGAAAAACTGATTTGAAAAACAGTGTTTGGGGCGGCTAAAAAGCATTCAAGCATTAATAATATTAAGGCAAAACCAGCTTTTCAGCCTCCAAACATTTTATTTCGGATCTGACAATCGTTTCTTCTGGTCATCCCAAGTGTGCGGAGGGCCCTGGAGGAGGAGAGAAGGACAAATACATTGTCGGTGTTTGGAGTGAACAGTGATTTACAATATATCAAAATCATAATTGTTCATCTTTTGTTTAATTACAATGAGAAATTCAAACTCAGTGTTTACTAGGTCTGTGAAAATTGCACTTGTCAATTCTTGTGACAGTGGACTGTCCACTGTGGACATGACAGTTCATTAAAAGCAAAATCAATTCTACCGTCAAACTTTTTTTTGAAAAATATATTTTATTTAAGATTACATAGACATAAAATTCATTAATGAGTAAACACTTTGTATCAACTAAAAGTTTTCTTTTTCTTGACTCCATTTTGTATTTTTAGATTTTGTTTTGTGTTACACGGGGTATAAATAAAAAAATTATTTTTGAGTCTGATTTGTGACGACGAGTCAAGAGGGACGAATATTGTGATTTTTTTTGAAGCTCTAACAAATCTGTAAGAACAAAATAAATATGTGAGTAGTTTTTTTCAGATTTATCTACAATAGAATGGAATTGTTTAGCTCAATTAATTTTAGATTATTATACGCGAGAATGTACAAATTAAAAATCTTACCCCATTGAATTGACCTTGCATGCATTTTAGAAATTCCCCGTACGACTCACAATAATCTATAAAAAATTTAAGCAAAAAAATTAATTTTTTACTGAAATGTAAATTAAAAATTTTTTATTAAAATTTTGTAAAACTTGACTTGCCTTCTTTCAGTGGTGCCTCGCCTTTCTCCACTGTTCCCCCAAACAAACAAACCACACACACACACAGGTCATTTACACGGGATAATGGTAATTTAAAAATTAATTATGGTGACCATAATCATGTGTAATTGTAATTATAGAATGTGGATGCGTACCAAACTCCTCCACACAGCCATCATTGAATAAGTGAGCAGCTTCATAATTGGAGAGAGAGAGAGAGAACAAAGATTCCGTTACAAAACCATTCGACGAATTCAGGTGTCAGTTACACAAAACAACAGATTAAATATTATACGTTGACTACCTTCATGAAACTGTGCGGGTAAAAATGACTCAAAGAATTCCTGTAGCCCTTCCACCGTAATCAGATCCTTCTCGTTGACCTTTATTAAGGGAATTTGAAATGGAGAACACGGACAATTAGTGAAAAACACAAATCTCTCATCCAAATTTGTGAAATTCATACACAATGGAATATCTGTTGATCTCTACTAAAATAATCCAAATCTTTTGACATGAAAGGTTTGTCATGAAGGCATAAAGGATCAAAATGTCCTTTTGATCCTATCCTGAATCATGTAGTACTGTATGACAAGTTTTTCATGATCAAATGATCATAACTATGATCTGATCTTGTGTGAGCCTTCATTACACAGTATATTTTAATGATCTCTGAAAATACCTAACATAGTATTTTAATCTGTTTAAATAAAAATATACTTACCACTTTTAACTTTTTAAGCACACATTTAACACTGCACTGAAAATTGTAAGGTCAAAATTCATTAGTAAAATATCAAAGTTTGATAATCAAACTACTTTTTTTACAAACTAGTTAATGAGAATTACTCACCTGGATTCTTTTCCCCCTTTCTATTTCGTTTGGAATGAAAACCTGTGGACCACAATTAAGTCGAATTATTTCTCCAGAGAAATAATTTTGTAATCAAATTAAAATGGTAATCCTCACTTTCATATCTCTATTACAAATTCCAAACATTTTGAACACTCTTTTCCCCATTGACAGTAGCATGCGTTTACAATTGAATGGCCTCGCCGTCGTTGTCTGGAATAGTTAGTCAAAAAAATAATCATCTCAATCTGCCTCTAATTTGTACGAAAAAAAGATGATGGGATTTTAAAATGTCAACACAAAATTACCATCATGGTGGTCTTCATGGTTGTCTTCATGGGGGGTAGCGTTGAAGGATAGGTCACAGGGACGAGGAGAGATGAGCTGACCATGCCCAAATTAGCCACAAACATAATACTACCCACAATGGCGAGTAACACTAAAAAAGTGGACGCCATCAGATTCATTTTGCTATCAATAGCAAAATGAAGAGAGAGATGAAAAAGTCCAGGAAAAAAACCTGTCTCTCCAGTCAATCAAAATTCATATGTACAAAAAATTTATTTTAAGAGTCCACAGTCACATTGCTCAAGCACAGACATTGTAACACCCAGAGAATTGTCCATAAACTATTCCAATGACCTCCTCTCGCACATTTTGTACAGCACCTCAATTAAAAATCCCTTTGTTTTCAAAATCATCAAGCTTTGCAGTGTTTCCTGCTTTTAACCAGTGGCTAAATATGTGAGGGGGGAGGAGGGCTTCAATGATGCTCCTTCCAGTGGAAAGGCTAAAGCGTACAAAGTGTAGAGCAATGAAGATCGTTAGTAAAATTGACTAGCTTCACAAACCAACGCTTTTAGGTTGTCATTTAAATTATTTAATCCATCCTGACCGTCATTTTACAACTAGGAAATTTCAAGATAACAAATAAATACTAGGAAAAACTGATTTTTTTCGAAAATGAATACAAATCTGTATTTTATATTAAAGATTTTGTTGGTAGTCTCGATCTGCATTTTCAATTTTTATTTTTGATCCGAATAACGCTGGACTGTCAAAATCCTTCCCTCGTGAGACTGATTGACGTATCAAAGTCATGGCATTGCATTTATCCGACTCGTTTCCTTTCCGTACAATTATTCTCATTAAATAATACTTTTTCCACACTATTTCAGACGGGACAATGAACTAGACTTTTAATTTTATATATTTGTTTACCACACTACATGCTACTACTTCTTTGTCTCATTGTTTACTAACGGTTGTGCCTTGACCATGTATTTTCATATTGAGCTATCATGCCCTTATTTCGGCACTGTCAAACAGATGATTTTAGGAGGAAGAATTCGTGTGCAATTTTGCAAAAAATGGAAACTTAACCCAGTGCCAAGTAACATTAGCTGATTTTCTTTTGGCATTGTCAACACTATAAGAATACATCAAGTGAATTTGAAAAAAATAGAAATTCTTTATTTGTCACGCTAGGATCCAAACAAATAAATTCATACTAGCAATACAAAGATAGACCATCCAACTACTGACAATAATAGTCGGACCATTATTGTTACGCATTTTCTCCATTCTAACAATATAACCTGGAGGATCTACAAAATAGTCATCTCGTCTTTTATTTGGCTGAATTTCATTCTCAAATTTTTGATTTGTTCCATATTGAGCTGGAACGGAGTTGAAAGTCTTATATGAATTTTCTTCAAATTTATCATTAGGAAATTCTTTGTTGTCGTCAGGTGGTGAGTAGTCATTATTGGAGTTTTTGAATTTCTTATTATCCATAGGTCCACCGTATGAATTACTATCTTCAAATTCATGGTCCTCTTTCCCTCGTCCTCTTATGTCATTGAGATTGGCTTGTCCTTTTTCTTCCTCTGAAAAACTTTCTTTTTCCTCACCTTCAAAATTTCTGTACGAATTTCTCTCCTCATTTCTCTCCAGGTCGTACTGAACATTTTCTTCTTGTGGACTGTTAATGTAGGGTGATCCACGAACTAAATCCTCATCAAAATGACCAGCGTTGCTCAGGTCAACTTTAACAGGAAGTTGGCGAGGAGTATTGGAAGTGTAAGGATGTGACACGCCAATTTCATGAACAACTGTTGTTGTTGTTGCAGGAATTGTTGTGACCTTTGGATGTTCCATTATCTTCGTGGTTCCTACAAAAAGATTCTGAATATTTTCAAAAGAATTAAAATTGATTTCCCTAATCAGCTGTATATCACCTCACCCGCACTAATAGGAGTAATTATGTCCTGTCCGATATTCGGAGTGGAATTCATGATTATCTCCTCATTAATTTCATGATCGTAAATTTGATCTGACTCCACATCAAAACCACTCATCGTTTTCTCCGAGTCTAACTGCTGACCATCCAGATTTTGTATGGGTGCATGAAGTCCAGGACGACGAAGTCTGTTACGATTATTTTGATCGTACCTTGATCCATACGGTGGTTGAGGATGACCACGATGATGAGGAGGACGACGAGGAGGAGGAAGAGGTCGACGAAGGGACTGGGGTGGACGATGATTAAATTTGGAATCTCTCGGAGGTGAATGTCTATAGCCTGGATCTCGATCTCGACTTCTCCGCCACCTCCGACCACCAGTAATTTGATAATAAGGATACTTTCCCCAATCAGTGTCTCGGGCGTCATCATCATTGTCATACCATTCTTCTCGGAGTTCTCGTTTCACGTGACGTTTCGCATCTCCTCCTCTACCTCCCAGCTGTAGTTGTGGCTTAATTGGATATTTATCCTTCCATAGTCTTTGTCTCACTCCTGGTTTTTTAAAAAATTTTGTTGAATTCTGGACAACCTTCTCTGGCCCACATGTTTTTCCACCATAACTACAATTAGTCTTAATGGTTGATCCCTTGTCTTTGGTCCCTGTTTTTGGTTGCACAGATGGACGGTGGTCATGTCGCCAGTCTCTAATTTTTCCAAAATACACTTTCCGACGACTCCGATGATCATGAGTCAAGTCAACTCTTTTGTCCTTTTCATCATGTCTTGAAGCCCTCAAGGAAAAGGTGGGAGGAGACGGGGCTTCAATTCCCTCGGTCCCTGTCACTGATGACCCAGAAAACAACAAAGTGAGCCAGGGGACAAGTAAAACACAACTTGTGATTAAGATTGACATGATTATTTTTAAAAAAATTAATTAAATTTGAAAAAATAAGTTCTAAAAATAAAATGACGTCAAAACCGCGGGGATCGTAAATGAATTGATGTAATAATGTCATCGTACGTGTAAGTCAAATTAGATGAAGAAGGCAGTGTACAAAAACAATTGAATCACGTCTATGGAAACTGACCATAGTTTTGAATATAAATGTCAGGATTTTTGTTTGATTAATTCAAATAATATGGTAATTAGAATGTGGGAGGAGCAGGAGGAAGAGAGATTCAAATGAATTTGGAAATTCAATTTTTGCAAAGTTGGGACTTGAGCCAAAGTATGGAGGAGAGAGAGGGTGATTGTGGGGTATCAGGTTGAATTAATATCTTTTAATCGAGGAAATGGGAAATGGCGGGTGAGTTGAGTGTGTCAAGTGGAATGGAGAAGATTCCGTAATAATGTTATTATCAGTGGAAATTGCTAACTTTGAGTTTCCCCTGGTCTTCTTCCTTGTCTTCCCCTCTGGCACCTTTTTTTCTCTATCTTTCTCTCCTCCTCCTTCTCCTTGTCCTCCACTTTCTCCCACTGCCCACACACACAGCTTTCTCCCTCCTCATGTTTTACATGGGTGCAATCAGGGGGATGTGGTCCACTGTGTCATTGACTACTTCCTCTCTCTCTCTCTCTTCATGAGACCTCCTCCTCTCCAGGGGTATTCCAGACCAACCAACACACCAATCCCTCCAGGGGGCTGTAGAGAATGAGATGGCGAGCATTTAATGAAGACGTTAATTGAATCTGTTGGAATTGTTTTAATATAGTTGCCTACATCCACAGTCTGCTCTCTCCACTCTGGTTTTCTTCCATTTTATATACTATGTAGGATGTAGGATTCACTGTTCTTTCACTGGAAGGGAGAAGGGAGAGGGTAAGATAACCTTATAGATTCTCTTCCTTGAGAGAGAGAGATTCTTTAAATGGAACAAGGGCCTCGTTAGTTCCACACACAGCCAAAGCACATGTAGACTTTATATGTGGGTGTACAGCATACGTAATTTAATCACATATATAGCAATTAAGGGCTGACTGGATGCATCACATTTGGCTCTCGTATAAACTCATGGACGTTATATATCCAGAGGATATGAGTCTCAAATGTACACGCCATGATAGACAGTCAAAGTTTCTTACATGGCACAGTGGGGCCCGTATATTGTGTGTGTGTGTGAGAGAGAGAGAGAGGGAGGGGGGAGACACCCCTTATCAATTAGATGTCATAGCTTGATGCCATTATGGAACTCATGAGCTCTAAGTCTGATAAATGGACAAGCGGCCAGTGTTTGTGTGTGTGGGAAATGAACACAGATTTTGGGTTTTATATATAAAATTTCTTCTCTCTCTTTCCCTTTCCCTTCTTGATGAGCTAACCTTTCCACACACGGTGAAAGTATACTTTCTTTCTATTACTAATAGGAATTTTCTCTCCACTTTTCCATATAAGTATAATTAAATTTAGAAAACGATCCTGGAAAAAAAGACTCCTTGAGTCTTGGCCAGTTGATGAAGGTTGAGATAAATTGTTCTCCCAGTGTAAAAGTAAAATTTCAATTTTCTTCACAATCCCCAATCATCATTTTCAGTCCTTGGTAATGAATCAGCTCAAGGAGAGAGAGAGAGAGAAAGGGAAAGTGAAAGAATGGAGGAAGAAATCAATGAAAATATAAAATTCCATTAAGCTCTGACTATTAACCATCTCAACCATTTATCAAAGAACTGTTTAATGTGTGGAGGTAGGGAAAAGTCATGGACTCCTACTAAAACCAAAGGAAGCTTGATAGATGATTCAAAATTCTGGCTATGAGAACCATTTCTCATTGTGTGTTCGTCCGTCTTCGTCGTTTGGGTCTAAAAAGATAGAATTTTCTTGACATCACATCATCCTTCCCTTTGAATATAAATGGAGTGATTTTTTTTGGATGGAAGAAATCCACAAATAAATTGTGGGGAAAAAATTGGTTATTGACTGTTGTTGTTTATTTAGACAGGGGGATGATAGTCGTCAATTTTATTCCGATTTTTATACTGTTGGATGTGCGTGGGTGCGTGTGGATATTGAGTCAATACTATTGACTTTGGCCGCTTTGGTTGTATCACACCAATCTGCGGAAAATAAGTCGCCCACTCCTTCCTTCCTTCTAGAAAGCTACTAGAAGATATTATTGAGAATTGCCTCCACCTCTACCCCCCCTTCTTTCGTGTGTGTGTCCTCTTTCCTCTTTATGATGATAGTCATTATTATGGAAATTTTGAGTAATCCGCCATCGGCCTTCCAACTCGTTGAATCCACTTTCAGAATTTTGTTATCCTCTTCCATCTCCCTTTACTCTATCTCTTTTGACTCTGTCTCAAAACTCCGCTCATCTGATGAGGAAGAAAGGTGAGTAGCGGGGTGGGTGGGTGCGTTTTTAGAAGGAGGAAAAAGGAGGAGATGGAGGGAAATGATGAGGATGTGAAGTAACTTTCCATAATCGTAATAATATCTATTTTGGCTTGACTCCCATGACATGATCTAAGTGAAATTTAAACTGCTATTGAATTTCAATTTGGAAGGATATTGAAAATTCAAACTTTCAGTTTATCTCCTACCAGTAAATATTTTATACATCCTCCCTCCTCAACGCGTTTCTATCTATCTATATATATTTTCCCCTCTGGGACATTTCCTCTACTTGACAATAAATCGGGGAGGAAAAAGTTGAAAAAAAATTACTTGACTAACCATTCACCCAATTTGGTTTGATTTCATAGTAAAATATCCCTAAAATATTATTATTTCAGCCTCTTTACTCTGATTTCACTCTTGCTTCAATCTAAATCTCAATTTTCTTCAATAATATTCTCCAAATTTATCCTTTTCTTTTGAATTCCCTGTAACCAAAAATGACTCAAAATTTCAATTTTGCTTCCCTGACTAGAGCTGAAAGGGTTTATTTATAAACAATGTGATTGTAGGAGAAAGAAGGATTGATGACTCTCGTGATTATTGATGATTCCAGAATTTATTTCTCTTCCCTCTTTAGATCCTTTTCCTTAGAACCATTAGAACAGACCAGAGTCCTGAATTGAGAGTCCCTTCTTAATTAATCTCCACAACTTTCCCTGCCTCCCCAGTCCCGTGCCAATGCCACTCTTTAAAGTCTTTAATTGGGCTAGTCTCTCAGCCCATGGAGGAAGTGGAGGAGGAGGAAGGACGCCGGGGAAAACCGTACACTCAAAAATCCCTTACGAAGCCAAAAAAGAATTGCCATTGACAAATTGCAGTCTCCCCTCATTTTGTCCCTTGCCAAACCGATAGAGTCTTTATATCCTCACACACACACTGCCATGAACTCTTCGTTGGGCTAATCCACATACACACACAAATGTGCGACTCAGCGGAACTCATTGAGAAAGAAAGAGAGAGGGAGAGAATTGGGGGAAAACATGTGGAAAAAACTATGCCCTCTCCACACTCAACATTTACTATTATAAGCTTTCTCTCTCTTTCCCTGCCTCATACATACAGAACACTGTTATTCTTATGCACATTTCCCTTCCTCCAAAATCTATAGTGAAAGGAGGAACAGTCCAAGTACTTTCCCTTGCTTTCTCTCCCTATCATACCAACACACACATAGACATAATAGTATGGGGGAATAATAATAAGCATTGAAATTTTCCCCTTTTGTCTCAATCCTAGTTTTCACTTTGCCTTTTCACCCTTCCAAACTCTCACACTTTGGAAGAGAAAAGGACAAAAGTGTTCGAAAAAAAGGATAAAAAGTTTTCAACAATATTTCAACAGCCATTTGACAAAAGCCATGTGCATTGTACATAGTACTGTACTTGTACTGTGTAGTGTAAAACTACATGGGCATTCTACTTTTATTTCCTTTCCCGTCCGCAAATATTTTCCTTTTCTTTCTCTTCTTGAGAGGAAGGACGGAGGAGGGTTTTGAAAAATTCAGAGCCCTCGATTCCAGTCTGCCAATGGAATCTCAACATTATTTCCCTGTGTGGACAGTGGTTTTTTTTGTTCCATCTTCCACCCGACTTGAGTTGGCAGAGCGGGAGAGAGGGAAAAAAGAAAATCCACTCAAAAGTCTCTGGACAATTTCAATTTCGAAGGTGTTCTCCACTTTTCTTCCTCTCCGTCGTCCCCACTACCACAAACTGTTGACCTTGTTTTCAAAATTGTTGTTGAGGTAGTGCCTTCGTGTGGTAGAGTGTGTGTCTAGAGTTCTGTTTGCTGCATCCAATTTTTTCTGAACAGGATATTCACACTGTGGGAGAAGAGATAGAGGAAATAGATGGAAACTATTGTTTCGATTTTCAAGCCGATTGTTCTGGGAAGGAAGAGATTGTGTGGGGAGGGGGGTTTAGGGAGTAGCTAATGTGGATTTGAATAGAAATAAATTATTTAGGAAGGAAGGAAGGAAAGAGAGGGAAGAGAGGGTTCATTGTTCCTCCACCTCATCTAAAAACTTTGGCATTAATGTCTAAAGAATGGAGTGGAAGGAACACCATAAACACAAACAGACACAGAATGAAGGGGAGAAAGGGAGTCAGTGAAGTAGTCTGGACACTATATAATAATAATAGAATGAACTGCCATGGAACAAACGTACACACGGAGAGAGAGAGAGTAAAGTGAGAGAATCGATTCGCCGCTTCAGGATCATTTCTGAAGGGAGAGGGCCTCTTTCCATTCCCATAGCTTTGTACATACACACACACACACACTTTTTCTCTTCTTCAGTTTTTGGGGTGGTTGGAAAATTTTAGGAATGTTCGCATCAGCCTTGCTTTCCCCCTTTTACCCGCCTCTCTCACTCTAGCTCCCTGCCTTAGTTTCACAGTCCAGCTCTCAGTCAGTCGAGGGACGTTGACGAGAGCAGAGGTTCGCTCAGTGTGTCCATAAAAACAAGTTTTCTTCCCCTCTTGACTGTCAAAAAGGGGGGAAAACGGATTGTTTCCAATATTCGAATTTCCCAATTTTTACACGAACACCCACCCATCCTAAGCAGAAACTTTCATAATCGTAAAATTGTATTGTCTCTCCTTGTATCGTCCCCCTCAGTCTCAGTCAAAGGAGAAAGCTGAACAGTGGAACACATGTGACGAAAAATGTTGGAAACTTTTCACGGGACGACGACGACGACACAAGGAACAAGAATTTTTGGTGAAATTTGCTTCTCTCCACAACACACGTTTCCTTACACACACACACACACACACACACACACACACGACACACGACATACACGAAGAGTGTCCTCATAATAAAGGAGAACGGAGAAGCTCAGCAGGGATAAGGGGAAAGTAGAGAAAGGATTTTTTTACGAGCACACATTCCCTTCATCGTGTTTGTCTGTCTGTTGGTTGGGTATGTGTGTACATGCACAGTGGCGGATACAAGACAATACAAAATATTAGTATTTTATATAGAAGAAACAAGCCAGCGTTCATCATTACCCCCCTCTCTTCTACTGTCTTCTTTTTCTCCCTCATGCCAACCAGCTGCATTCACTAGGAAGAATATATAGACTCCATTTGTTTCACGCCAAACCACATTCCCTACTCCACTGTTTTTGTGTCCAACTTTTTTCTTCTCCTTCTCTCTTCTCTTCTCGTTTTGTTTGGGCAGAGAAAGAAGCCGCCGTCAAACTCAACCCGCCTCATCAATTCCTTGTCCGCCAACTCAGTTTTTTGTCAAATGTTAAAAAGAATTTTTGGATTTTAATGGTGGTTTTGTGGGGTGGTGGGTGCTACTGATGGTGATTGCAGAGTGTGTGGTGTGGTGAACTCTGGCCGAGTGAAAAAAATAGAATTTATGCAATGGGAAAGTTGTGTGTGCAAAAAGTTTCCTCACTGCCGCCTTTCCTTCCCTTTTTTGCCCACATTAACTTGAGACTAAGGAAGTGAGTTTGTGTGTGTGTATGGAAGTTAGGGCAAATAGAAAAAAGAAGAGTTTTCAATGTACTTTTGTGTGTGAGTGTGTGTGTGAAGGGGTGTAGGGCTGTGTGAAGGGAAAAGGAGAGTATTTATATAAAAAGTGAATGAGAGTCAACTCTGGCCATTTCACTTCGTATAATTTATACATTATGACATTAGCCGGGTGTGTGTGAGGGAGAGAGAGAGTTCGTTATATTCTGTGAGGAACTTCCCATTAAAGTGTGAGTGAGGGAGAAAGGAGCAGAAGAGTGAAAGAGAGTTCAGGTTAGCATTTTAACGGAAATCAAGAAGAGAAGGAGCAGATTGTGCACATTAAGGTTTATTAAAGAAGAGGAGAGTCATCTTGAGAGATTTGAGACTTTTACCAAAGGGAGATAAGTGAAAAAATTCATTTCCTTCATTTCCCTTCTCTCTCTTCTATTCTATTGGCAACCACTTTTCCCATCTCCGTCTTGTCTATATGGAGAAAAGAAGGAACGGCGGCGGTGACTCTGATCCTTGGGAAAGGGAAAGTGTGTATATGTGTGAGGGGGGAGAAAGCATTTTGCAGTGAACAAACAATAGAGAATCAAGATCTTTTTATGATTATGAAGACTCTTCCTCCCAGTGTGTACGTCTGAGTGGATGGTTAGAAAATATACATAAAATTATAGATTTCTTTTTAAGTATGATTCCATCCTCAATTTTTGGGGAAGAGAGAAAAAGAAAAAACCCCAGATTCACCTCGTCCGCTCTCTACAGTCCACACTGCAATGCCATGTGCTGATTATACTACAAACTGAAATGGAATGTCTATCTTTTTCTCATCTCCAGTCTGGCAGTATCATTTCCTTTGTCCTTGTACAAGAAAAATAAATGAATGACTTTTAATCTTTTCACTGAACATTCCTTCCCTTCCTCCTCCTCCTCCTCTCCCCCTCTTCCTCCCCTTTTCTAATCAACTGTGAGTGATTTCGATTATTGTAACGACTCACTTTTCCTTCCCTTCCCTCCTTTCTTTCTTCACACTCCATTATCACCGTCAGACAATAATTATTCTTCATAATTATAAATCACCATCATCCTCTTTGTCTTTCTCCACAACCACGACGACGACGAACTGCTGTGCATTTGTGTGTGTGTAGTTCTTTCTCCAATTGCAAAAAAACCAGACAGCAGAGAGACAACAAAATCAAATTGGAATATCATACATTGTGGAGTCTTGGTTTCATAAAAGTGAAGAAAAAAGATTAATCAAGATAATTGTCAAGGCGGGGGTAGTGCCATTCCATTAAAAAACCTCCTCATACATTATACTTGATAAATCCAAGAAGTGGAGTGGCTCCTACACACACACGAAAAATAACAACTGAGACAAACGTACAGCTGGGGCTTATTGTTCAATTTTTGAATATAAAAAAATGTGACTTTCACTCCACAGTAACATATGAACGCACGGATGGGAAAAAACACAACATTTCTTTCTATACTCTAGTGACAGTTTCTCCATTTTCCATTCCGATTTTCAATCTTTCATCCTGAAGAATTGACTCTCAGTTCCACCGAGTGTGTGTCTGCATTACTACTGTACACTCTCGACAAAAAGTAAGTCTTCATTACGATACCATACCGGATTTGACATTTCCCACAATAATACACCACACACACACACATGAGAAATTATTGGTTCAAATGTAGAAAGAGAGAAAATGAGAAAGTTGATCAATCTGTATTTTTTTTGTAATAGATTGGAGACGAACTGCTGCTGTTGCTATTGCTAGAGGTTATTCTAGTGAAAGTAAACAACCCAAGATATATACATTCACTGGATTTGAATTGTTGGCAAACAAAAGCAAGAGAGAAAAAGAAGAGAAGGGATGAAGGGAGAAGGACAATGACAAATGATAAAAGAGACATTCTGAAATATTGAAAACCTTCAATTGTGTGCATTTGTGTGTTTGTCTCCAAAAGCTCATATCCTCTTCCTGCCTCCTTGTGTTTGTACACACACAAACACAAGGCCCAGTCCATGGACATTGACTGCAAACAAATAGACCGACTTTTTGTGTCTTTCACACAACACATAGACACACGGTATGAGGGCAGTGTCTTGTCCGTTCCAAGAGGTTCGTTAAGCGTCTGAGTGCAGAGGAAGAGGAGGAGAAACTGGAAGAGAATCATACGTGTGAATTAAACCGAGTGGACAAATCCTCCTGGAGACTCTCTCCATCGACTGGAGAGAGAAAGGAAGAGACTCTCGACAAGATATCCCTACCTCATTTTGACTGTTGACATACTGTCATACTCTATCGTTCTATCCAACATCAAGGAAAGGAGAGCCGGGACAAGTGTCAACACGAAGAGAGCGACGAGGACTACCAAACTCTCCATTCCTCCTCCACACACTGACTGGAACACTCTCACTCTTCACAAGGAGACCTTCCTCCTTGGTTTTCCCTATCATCACCATCACCCCCAAGTCTTTGATTCAAGAGCCTCTTTCTTTTTTGTCAATCTCCCCCAGAGGAAAAGGGAATTTCAGCAACAAGCTGAAGTCTTCTGCTTCTGCTCTGTTTTATAGATTCCTGGTGGGACTGTACATGGATGGAAGTGTGAGGGACTGTATGATCCGTACAAGGCATCAAGTGTGCCAAAATTGAATCTATAAACAAATTGGGGAGAGTTAAAACTATCCATGTCCAAACAAGTGTGTTCTCGTTGACATCATTCAGCTGATTAATATTTTTTCCACATTCCCAAAACATCTCAAGGTTGACGGTTGACCCATATTTTTTGATCAATGGTTCTCCTACGAGTAAGAATAGACTTTAATTAAGAGGAGAAAGTGAGCAGATGGACGATCATGTGAAAAAAACCCAGGGAGATAAAGTATCTCAGCCCCTTCCCTCGTTTATGAGGCTAACTTGTGCTAGTGTACTTGTGATTAGGAGTTATATTTAAGTGCAATTTGGATAAGGATCCACCAATACAGAAGAAGAGAAATAAAACTTTCTCTCTACTCTGTTCTCTATTACGACGGAAGAAAGTTTGGAATTTTTCCTCAATGTCATTCCTCGTTGACTCGACGTAGTTTCCCTCCCCTCAATCCATCTTTCAGCAAACATTGAGTAGTGTGGAATCACTGGCTTTTCTCTCTCTCTCTTTACACACACAGTGGAAACGTACAAAGACGATAAAATGGAGATAAGGATGATGATGATGACAAATCTTTCATCGTAAATAATGCGGAAACTGGAGCTTTGGATGAGAGAAAAATGAGTTTATAACCTGGTGAGTCGTCTTGATTGTTGTCTCATTTAAATACGACCTAAACTTTCTCTAGGATCCTTTACATCCTCATCCTTCTTTACTCGGAGAAATAGGATGCTGAGGGGGTATGAGAAGGGAAGGAGTCAAAGGAATTCAATTCAAAGGAGAATGCAATGAGGCAGGACCACATTTAGCATGTAAACAAATTGTACCGTACAAGAAAGAGTGAGAACCTTTTCTCTCGTATTTAATTCATCTGTCATGAACTTGTGTGCAATGGCTAGTTCTCAAATTGGGAATGTACGGTATGCACACAGGGCTGTATCATCACCCGCGTTTGTGTGTGTGTATAAGTTGAAGTGGAGGGGATTGTTTGCTTGGGTTTGTCTTTATTGAGGAAAATGTGGAGGAAATCGCTGAGACGGGGGAAAGAATGAGGTGAGGCTGGTGGTTGATGACACAAGGAGGATAAAGAGAAGAAATTGGAACATTTTGACTTTGACTCTCTCTCTCTCTCTCTCTCTCTCTCTTGTCAGCGTTTGTGTGTGAGCAAGAAAATGAGGAGAGAGAGTCAAAGAATATGTTTTTGACATTCTGCACACATACACATGTTGTGTCTGTGTAGTACACAGTGTGTAGTCTGTAGTTATGTAGAAGGAAGGAGGAAGATGGGATGACTTGTTTAATTTGCTTCGTTTCGTGTTTGTGGTTTATGAATCCTGTGGCTTCCTTTTCGTTGATTAGGTTTTATCTGGAGAACCGCGGAGAGTCACCACACACTTTCTTTTAGCACTCCATACAACTCTCCCTCCTCTTCTTCTTCTCTAGGCTATACATTACATGGAAGAGAGAGTCCATAGGCAAATATCCCTCTCTCTGCCAAATTGTGTACAATCCACACACACACACAGTTGTTGGGTGGACTCAGCTCAAATTTATTTGTCAACTTTATGAGAAGGTCTTTCCAACCACACACAACCACATACGCGCACATACACAACTTCCAGCTTCCACTCTCTCTCTCTCTCTCTCTCTCTCCTTGTCTGGGAATCGGGGCTCGGCCTTTATTAAAATTTCTCATAATATTGTATTACGTAATTTCATATAATGTGGGGAGAGAACATATGACAATTTTAGACCATATGCATAGGAAGGACAACACATACTCCAGTGTGTGTGTGGTTCTGCTTCTAGTAGATATTGTGTACGACAGAAATTATTATTCTTCCCCTATTTTGTAATTTTGTCACGGTCCTCTCTCTCTTCAAACACCTAAAACAAAAGAGAGAGAGAGAGTCTTTTAACTTATTTTTTGTTGTAAGGAACAATCACGACTATTTTTCTTTACACATTCCGACGATCAGGAGGAAATAGAATTTTACATAATTTTACAAATTATTTTTACATAGTTATTTTTGATCCAATTTTTCATCACATTTCCTTCAACATTTGTAATACTCCACCTCATTTCCTTGTGTCCCAGTGTACATAAGAATAATCCTAAATACTGTGAAATTTTCGTGCAAAAAATATTGGTAAAATTGGACAATTTAGTCGAAAAAAAAATATTCAAAAAACGGTAGCTATCACATTGGAAGTAAAGAAGATTAAAAAATTCGTCCCCCGTACTAATTAACACCACCATGTACATAGTAGTATTGAAGAATATTTCTGGATTTGCAAAGATTACTCATACATGACAATCCACCCGTCCACCCACACACACACGACAAAGAATGTGACGCAAGAGCGACAAATCCTTTCATCTGGAATGAGGGAAGGTGATTCCTTGTCAGATGAAAAAGATGAGGGCTCCAATCCAATCCTCATGTCAACAACATTCGTCTGTTTGTAAACCTTACTCGCGCAGAGGAAAGTACGATCTGGCTGGAGAGGATTCCACATTTTTTTGTGGAAAGATCAGAGGAATGTGGATAATGATGATGACAGAGGATGTGATTAAAGACAATTTAATTTTGCACACCACAACAGCAACTGCAAAAAATATATACATGTACATGTGTTCATGGATTTGGACTTGTGTATTTTTCGTGGTGAACTTTATTGCTTTTGCTTAGAAGAGCACAACTCCTATTTGTTTTGAACAGACTTGTGCGTATACTCGTATGTTTACAATTGGACAAAGAGAATATTTTACATGATGAACTGAAATAGGATTCAAACAATGCTGACAACTGCAGTCCAATATACGTAGTACAATGTAAGAGAGTAGAGGTATAATTGTTGTCAGAATATTCCATACCAAATTACAGCGCCTTCATGATTACATCATACAACTTCCCTCTTAACTAATTCACCGTTTTATATTGCTCGAGCGTCAAATCAAACCAATTCATTTGTAATAATATGTCCCCTCCCTCCCAGTTTAATGATTGGGATATTGATTGTCTCTTTGCCTTTGCTACAGTGCAAACTTCCACAGCAGATCAAACTCCTCCCCTTCGAAAAAAAGTGGCACAAGTGTTTCATTCTCCAGTTCACATACTTCATTACCTGGAGGGGACTTATTCCAATAAATCCCACAAGTGTGTGTACATGTGTGTGTGTGTGGTACAGGACGATTAGGAGTCTAATGATGAGAGACCATGACGACAACTTTTATCTTATCGTTAGTCTCTCTCTTTGATTATCCAGTCGATTCCATCATCTTCCATGACACATTAAAGTATCGTAACGACTGGAATTGAACCCAGGGGAATAAAATTCCAAAATTTTTTTTAGCAATTTCAATTTCGTTTCCAATTTAAGCCAGAGCCGCCAAATCTAAAAAGCAGAGAAAAATATTTCGGCTGTCAGGAAAAAACTACTCAGGTCATCTTTGCATTGCATGACATGATAGTTCAAAAAATAATAAGATCTTATTTGTTCGAGTGTTATACTATGCGGAATGTTATACACGAGGACAAAAAGACATTGACACAATTTTTTTTAGAGGTCCTGAGGTTTCAACACAGTTTTTACGGTGTAGATTGAGCGAGTGCGTGGGTGCGGAGGGACTTTGTGCTAAAAAAATGTAATATTAAATTTAATCCGGCTTTTCGAACCAGCTGTGCAAAGACTGACTTTGTGTCTCATCTTCTCTCTTTTCCTCTTCTCTATTATTTGTACATGACAAGTCTTCTCGTGGGTATGAGTGTGTGTGTGTTCGTTCCTCCTAGCAAATGACGACAGAATATTGTTCTAGTTTCCCGTCACCAGCTCATGGCTCTGGATGAGCTCCGTGCTGTTGTCGTTGTCTGCCTGTCACCTTCCGTCAATTCCCCTTCATCTTTTATTTGAATGTCTTTTTCAAAGTAAAATATGAAAGACGGACTACAAGGGAGAGAGGCGGGTAGTAGAGAGAGAGAGAAGGAGACAGAGAACATGTAGGGTGGATTTGACAAAGGTAAAATGCAGTCAGCCATTGACGGATTGAATTATAGATTAACTGCAGACTGCAGTAGTGCGAATTGTGAGAGGGGACACAATACAGCATCCCTCCTCCTCCTCCCAACCAGCAGATGAACAGATGCGGGTGCAGTACATATGTATGTGTGTATGTGAGAGAGTGTCGCTGTTCAAATGAATTTCTAACCCAACTTTTTTGAATGTGGGTGGCGCAACCATACACACAAAAACTCAGACTGAGTTATCCAGATTATTCAGTTCTCTTCGAGTTCTCCCTGTGCCATCAAATCTGTGCCAGTGTGGTGTGGTGTGTGTGCATACAAAATTGTGTGAAATATTTGACCTCACATCCTCTCCCCTCCCACCACACGGCTCAATTAGAAGAGTCTTAAAAAAAGAGCGGTGCTGTGTGTGCATATGTGGATGTTTATGTACGAGTGAGAAAAAAAAGTTTTTGATTTATTTTATCTTTGATTTGACGTTTGACGACATCCCCAAAGGCTCTCTTTTTAGGCCCTTCTTTTCTGAAGACTCCAGTTCTTCCAGCAGTCCCCGTACACACACACACACCCGACGACGACAGTGAATGTGAATGTGAGAGAGAGAAAAGAAGAAAAGAGAATTCAAATAACGGGACAGAATTGAATGTGATACATTATGTGCAGCAGTGACACACACACACACACAGCGAGATTTTCTTTCCATCTGTCCCTCTGTTCAACCAGTCCATATAAAATAGAGACTGGTGTGTGTGTGTGTGTAGGTATGTGTGTGAAATACATGTACGGGGGCAAATAATGGAATTTTGAAAGCTTTTCAGCTCCACAGCTCGGCTACATAGACTTGTCATGTGTTGAAAAAAAAGGCATTGCATTGGACTATACACAGGAGTTAGAGAGAGAGTGTGTGTGTAGGAGTGTGGACAAGAAGAGGGTAGGGTTGACGTTGAATTTCATCCATCTTTCCGTGTGTGTGTCTTTCTGTCGACTCTACATGTGAATAGTAACAGACGGACAGATTTTCAAAAACATTTTCCTCTGAAAAAGACTTGGGCTATTCCACTGGCTGTGTGTGTGTGTGTCTTTTGGTACAATGTGAATGTATTGGAATGGCACACATTGTAATATGCAAAAAGGTAGGAAATAAGAAGGAGGAGGAGGTGGGGAGTGTGAGGCGCTTGCACTTGAATTGTTATTTGGATCAATGGTTTACTTAATATAGAAACGGAGAGAGGGGGCACAGCCGGGGAAAGAGAAAGAGAAAGAAAGGGGCAGCTTGTACGGGGGAAAGTCACACAAAATCTTGGGCCTCTTTCCCTCCTCTCCTCCTTCATGTGCGTATCTTTTTTGACAGTGTGCCTTTTTCAAAGTTCTCCCCTTCCATCTCTCTCTCTCTCTCTCTCTCTCTCTCTCTTTCCCCCTTTCCTCTCTCTCTCCGAATACCGGCACATTTGGAGTGAAAACTTGAAAAGAAACTTGTTCTTTCTCTTTTGTTCCATCCTCCTTTGCTGTTCACACAGACAAGGTTCATCCTCCGGTTTGTTCATTCGCACATCTCTATTTTCATGCTTTGAGGAGCAAGTGCAGGGTACTTTGAACAGGCTGAAAAGTGATAAACTCTCCCTCCCTTCTCCACTCACACACATACACTCTCTCCTCTCCTTTCCCCGGATTTACTGCTTTCTCTCCTTTACACTTACATCCACATTCTACTTTCTACTAATGTATCATAACGTTGGGTTGGGTTGGGAGTGTGTGAAGAGTTCTCTCACTTCTCAGGAAAAGTTTCTTTCTAACAAATCAAAGGGATTTCTCCAACAAGATTCCAGATTCCATGTATCAGCTGACTCCCCCTTTGTCATATGCATAGCAAGGGAAAGAGAAAGTGAGATGGAGGGGAGGAGAGAGGAAAGGAGGAAGAGAGAGAGAAATGCTAAATAATTTTTAAATTATTCAACATGTATTTTGTAACTCACATTTAAATTGTGTACCATACATGAATTCCCAATTTTTTATCTGACATTACAATTTCTCATCTCTCATTTTTTTTTCTTGTTCTTTTCAACAGGAAAATGACTGGATGGATAGCGGAACGATTTTTTCCCGTACAGCTACAGTCGTAAAGGAGTAGAGTTGATTGAAGCGTGATTCTATTCCTTCTGTGAAGACATCCTTCAACGAGAGGACTAACAAACCGTACATTACTATTAGGATCAAATATAGTGAAGACGAAGGAGGAAAAAAGAGGAAAAAAATGGGCCGCTACGATTCTCCACTATCAGTGGTGACACTTTTCTTGGGGGCGACGGTGGTGAGTGTCGGCCTGATCTTCCTATTTGATGCAGAGGCTGAGAGTCGACTGGTGAAGGATGCCACAACGCCCAAATTTCCATTGCCACCAGTCTCCCTCTCTTACTCCTCTTCATCCTCCTCCAACGGCGGCGGAGAAGGAGGAGACCACAAGGAAAAGTCGGTAGACAAAAATGAGGAGACGTCGTCAGTGGTCGGGAAAGGTAAATAATTCATTCATAGCTTTTTTTCCCTTCCCTCTCATCTTCATGTGTCCTTCATATTATACTTCTCTCTGAATTTTGCCAAGGAAAAAAATGTGCAAGGGCTTTGCAAGGAAGGAAGAGAGAGATGGTAAGAAAGAAAGGAAGAAGAGTGGGGAAAAGAAAAATTACTTGTAATTTTTCAAAAGAAAATTTTCTTTACACGGGAAGGCGAAGACGTTGCAAAATTTTTTCGTACCATTTCATAAGTGCCTGTTCGACCAAGTGAGGAGAAGTGGAAACTTGCATGGAATTTTTCCTTGAGAGGATTTTTCTCATTCCACTTCCTCTATCTTGTTCCTACGTTGAGTGAGAGAAATGATGATGATAATTAATGAAAACGATATAAAATGTTTTTACACTCATTCCCTTAACACTCTTTTCGTACTCTCTTTTTGGTATTAGACTGAACACTGTGTGTGTACTCTGCTCCACACACACACACTCTGAGTGTGGGGTGAAGGAGGAAGTGCGTACATACAAATTCAATTTACTGGCCATACTTTATGATGTTCACAAGGAAATTTGGAGAGCGTAACCAGGGAACATTATGGAGGGGAAGGAGAGAGAGAGTGTGTGTGTAATAATGGGAACGATGTGGCTGAATATAAATCTAAGATGGAGGGAAGGAATGAGAGTGGGGAACTTCCCGCCACTTGAAATGTTATAGAGTGTTCTGTGCGTGTGTATATATATGTGTGTGAATTCTCTATAGAAAGAATTTTGGATATAGTATTAGGATAATTACGAGCTGTCATTGATTTCCTTCATGATGAAAAGATTTTGAGAACAGCATTTAATTCTTGATTAATATGACTCTCTCTCACACACATATACACAAACTCCTGTATACGATGCTATACGTGAAGAACTCTCTACCTACCTACCTTCTCTCTACTCCTCCTTGGCAATTGGAAATTTGGGATTTGGGATTGGAATTGGATGTGCTGACAGGTTGAGTCTGCAAAATTGCACAAGGGCTAAGAGTTAAAGGAAGCCTAAGATTGCAACATTTGCAAGATATCGATTTCCCTCCCTCCCTCCCTCCCTCCGTGAAGGTAACTCACTAACTCCATGCAATTCTTGCTAGGGAGAAAGGGGAGGAGGAGAGTCAGAGAGCGGGGAAAAGGAGATTTCATGATTTATTTTCCTCAAGTCAGACCCTTTCAGTGTTGTTCACAGCGGAAATATTTGCAAATGCAACGCCTTCAGGATTTGATGGCCCTCCTCCTCCTCATCATGTTTGTGTTCCTCCTCTTCGTGTATGAAGATTCTTCCTCCTATTCTGTATCCTCACCCTCACACTCCCTCCCACCTCATCCAAGTGTGAGAGAAAACTCCCCACCACCACCATCCCACTTTCCCTTCCACAAAAAATCCTGATGTGTGTGTGTGTACAATCCATTCTATCCAGCCAAATAAAGTAAAAGTTTGCATTTTACGTTGGGTATTCACAAGAGTCAAGACATCCCCTCGCCATTTAGTTTAGTTTTGAGGGCCTCTTTTCGTCAATGACTCCACCCCTTCTATATTATTAAGAGGGATTCTAACCCGGAGTGTAGAAATTTTTTTTTTTGATAGCTCTTCCAACCCTTAAATGACGAGGACTGTCATTGTTCTCTTACTTTGATTAACGAGCTCACACACGCTTAACCATAAATCTGTCGGCTTTGTCCTCCTCCTCTTTCTTCCACCCGTCTCTTTAGCCACTTTCTCCCCGCGTGGGAATTTCAATTTTTCTTTACCCCACTATCACCGTTCAAAGGAACACCTGAATAAAAATATTCACTATAAATTTCATGACCTTAGGGCATATCTCGTGTAATCCCCTCTCAATTCTGTGTGAAAGAGTAGTGAATTTTTTTGCAAAGAAATTCGCCACTTTAGTATGTACGTATGAATACAATACAGGATACTTTCTTGGATCTTTTCTTGGACTGTCTTTTCCGAGACAAAGAAATTCAGATTAGAAAAAGGGAAATTGCAAAATTACTTTGAAAGAAAGAGTAATTTTTCATCAAGAAAAAGAGGGCAAAGTAATTGTAATTAAGAAGTAGATTTAGGAGGGAAGCGTTGACAGGTTTCGTTGGGTGATTTTATTTTGCGTGAGCTTGATAACTCAATTTCCTGCATGCTATACGCCCGTGATCAAAGAATTGAGAGAGAAATTGCTGGGATTTATTGACACGGAACTTTACAAGGGTGAAACTTTTTTTTGTGTTTGTGTGTGCATACGGGTGTGTGTGTGTCCTGTCAGTGCATACCATTCTTTTGTGCCCTCACATTCTATGCTAAAAGCTGGAAGAATAAAAGGTTCCGCCTGTAAATAAATAAAAAAAAAACGGAAAGAAATTCTTGTGTGTGTGTGTACACTCTGCCCATGTAGGCGGCTGTTCAATCATCACATGTGAGTCTATATTTTATGTATAGAGAAGGACTGACCGTCCACCCCTCCCCACACACACACCCAGTGAAAAGGCTTAATCTGTGACTATAGAAGAATGAGGGTGGAAGGAGAAAGTGGGGAAAACCTTTATTTTCCCCTAATTTATTATGTACACTAAAATACTGTGAAAAAAACTACACCTTGGCTTTTACCTCAGGCCCTTTATTTCTCCGTCTCCATTTCATACCTCCATGCCAGTCTTGTGTTTTAGTTCATGAATACACACAAAATAAAATGCGGCGAACAAAGAATACAATTGGAATTTGTTCAGAATGAAGCATTGTCAAAGAAGAAAAAAGAAAAAAAAGAAAAGAGAGAAAACTTTCTCTCTATTTACTATTCCATTTTTTTGAGACACGGAAAAAGTCTTCCCAGTAAACACCCACATTTCATTTAATATGTACAGACTGGAGGTCGGGACGGGAGAGGAAATTATAGGTAGCTCAGCTTTCTCCACCTTTCTCTCTCCCATTTGTGTCTTATGTAGTGCATCATAAAATAGAATAGAATAAATATTTACTCGTTCAGTCCAACAAGGAAAACAAGGGAGGGAGAAAGGAAAGGGAGGAAGAAAATAAGATGGCTAAATCACACGCAAAATTCTGTCTCATTTTGGTTGTAAAATTTCGTACTTAATCCTGTCCTCGGCATTTTCATTATTTAACTGTAGCCACTCTCAAGTAAACATGACAATTGTGTCTCCACACAACAATATCCCTCTTCTAATTAATTTAATTTGGACTCTACTATGTCTACACAATTACGACGAAAGGAGGAACTTTCTCCTCCTCCTTTCTACTACTCAATTTAATAAATTTACAAAATACGGAGCAGGTTCGTAAAATTGGAACACATCACACTACACTACAGACACTGGCACAACACACACACACACACACACACACACAAGTACACAGATGGAAGAACGGAATGATGAGAGTGTCAGTTTTCTCCCCGTAAATTTTCTCTCAACTTTCCCTCCACCCACACAGACAAGTAGTGGTCGTAAATATGGGTCTCATAATAATAAGCTGGGAAATTGCGACCCATATTAATCCCAAATAGCCTCCCCCTTCTTCTCTAAACCCTGTGTAGTCAAAATTTGGAAGGCTACACACATTACAGTTCAGCATGCCCTTGACTCCACTTTCCAAGTTCTTGTAAAGTTGAAAGTAGAGAGAGAGGAGGAGGGGACTAGTGAAGTATGTCGTGCTTTTCTTCAAAATTAACAATGTATAAAAATTGTTGACTGGATGGAAAAGAGGAGGTGACGGGAGGGGAAGGGAAAGAAGGCAGTGTAGAGCATCGGAGTGTACGAGGCTTTGCACACGATGAAGGAGATAGGAGGAGGAGGAGTAGGGAAAGAAGACAGTCTTTACGATTATATCCTGGATTACGACATGAGGGAAAGGAATCCTTCTTCAAGAGTCTCATGTGCAAAGCAAAAGCGAAGCTTTTATAGAACCTTTCCCTTTCCCCCGTACATATTTATAGTTAACTATACAAAATTATATATGTACTCCCATCCCAGTTTGCATATACATACTTGGAGAAAGTCGTGAGGAAATGAAAATAGGGGAGGGAGAAAGTGGAGTTTGTACATACGTACATACCAATTTGGAATAATATGTATGCATACTATCTCTTCCTCGTCCAATGCAATGCTCTCTGCTTTCTCCTCCTCCGTCTTTGTACAGAGAGGAGAAAGCAGAGAGGATTCAAAGAAGTAGAAGAAGTGAAGACAAATTTCACTTGAGGTGACACGTAAATTTCCATAAGTAGATCAGCGTCAGGACATGCGAGGAGGCACAAGCAAAGACAGGCGGTTATTTCTCTCCCCGTTCTCTCCTATAAGTGTGTGTGTGACTGTGACTGTGTGTGTGTGTATTATCCCTATTCCAATTTTCATTGGAGTCATAGGATTCCGCCATAAGTTTTCCTGGCAAGTAGGCTGACTGCCTCCCTACTTGGCAGGGCGTGGAGACAAGGTGGACTCGGGATGCTAAATGAGTTTAATGCCGACCGGCGGACACTCACATTTACTACCAACTTTCTCCCAAAGACATGGCTAATAAGGAGTAAATGTTCTCCTGTTTTATACTCTTTCTTTGTGTGGGTGGATTGGTTTGAGGGGAGGACTCTGTTTCAAAAGCTAAGTGGGTTTGTTTGCATGTGGATAGATGGGTGGCAGTGGGGGGTGGAAAAAGGGCTTTCCTCTCAGTTTGAGTTAGTTATGGAAGAGAGGATGTATTTACCATGGTAAATGGTACGGTGTAGTATGGTAAAGTATGGCAGGGCATGGCATGGCAGGGAGCAATAATACAGTCTCACCATTGGATGACAGAAGAGGAAATTTCCTATGGGATTTCTCTCAACATCTCTCTTCACCCTTCGTCCTTCGCTCTTTCCATGTCTCCGTCTCCAAATTTATACCTGAGACTTAGGGCTCGCGACAAAACGACTACTTACTCTTTTCTCCCTTCATCTTCTCTTCTTCTACTTAGTCTTCTTCTTCCATGGTGTAGGATCAACCTTTCCAACAACTGTACATTTTACGTGTGTGGAGTAAGCCAAGCATTTCATATTGTTTTCTAACATCCCCCACTTTCCCCCTTATATATATTTTTTTCTTAAGTCTGTGGGTTTTATGATTTGTATCTCTCTGGAATTCGACTGCACCATGTCTCGCCGTGTGTGTTTGTGTGGCTGCCTTTACTTTTCCCACTGACTTATTCCTTTAATTCGAAAGTTTTTCTCCGAAATTTTCCCCCTTACCATCCCACCACATTCCATCACTAGAGAATGAGATGGATAGAGAGTGATGTGTGTGTACGGCCTACGTGCTGTAGAAAGTGTTGAGTGCTGACTGAAGATTGGCCGAGAGAGAGAGAAAGAGAGAGTGGAGAAAGTCATGATATTTTCTAGGGAATTTTTTCAGATTCAAATTTCAAAACATACTTTCCCTCTCAACACCTCGCTTTCGCCCCCAATATCTACACACACACACACACACATAGACACACAGTGAAAGTCAACTTCTTATATTTCACACACATACACACACACCCCCATCAAAATCTTTTTCCTCCAAGTTCTCAACTTCTCTTTCATTTTCTCGACACTGGGGGATTTTCCATACTTCTCTTTTATTCTGTCCAACGGACAAAATAGGAAAAAAAACTTTTTTTTCTTTTCCTTCAACTCCTTCTTTTGGCCAAGAGTCGAATGGAAGAATGGAGAAATGGGAATCTATATTTACATCACAATTTTCATTTTCTGAATCATTTCCGCCCTTCAATAGAACTTGTTCTCTCTCTCAAAATCATCTTTATTAGAGTCTTTAAAGAGGGGGAAATCCTCTCATTTTGTAGAAAAGAAGAAGATTATTCTTCTAATTTATATTTTCATTCAAAATGGGGATAGCAGTACAACAAAAGGGGAAAGCAGTAGCAGTAGCAGTGGAAAAAGAGATAGACAGGAAATTTTTCAAATGTCTACACAATAGAGGTGGAAATGAAAGTGCACAAGGGAGGAAGTTATTAGGATTTTCCATTTCCTTTGGTGTCTCTCTCTTCTCTCTTTTCCCCCGGTGTTGTCTCCCATTGTCTTTTCCCCATATTAAAATGTGGGGAATATAAAGTATAGAGATGGAGGGAGGGAGAGGACGGGAGGGAGGGAGACCACACTTACACTTGCTTATTATATTTATTTATATTTATTTATATGTAGGAATATTAGTAGAGGGGGAGAGGAGGATGGAGTTAGGGAGTTAAGAAAACATGAAGCAACTTAGGCTAATGAATATCAGTGGATAGTTTCTCATTTCCTCTTGCCTTCTTCTCCCCACTCTTGAATAAACAAAAGGCTTCTATTCTTCACAACTTTGTCTGACACCATCAACTCCCAACTTTGACTACACAGCCCCCTTACACACACACACACACAAACACAGCCAAGAGAGGGAGAGGGAGAGAGATGGAGTCGGGGAGTTGTGAGTGACTTGGCAAAAGTTTACCTTTTCAATTGAATTCCTGGACAAACTCCCTCTTCCCCTCCATCCCTAATATTCTTCAAAGATATAGTCTACGGGGAGGAATGAGGCTGGTGGTTTGACTATATTTAAACGCTGATCAAACAAAGAACCCATTTCATTTTATATTCTTCTTTCCTCTTTCCCCACCTTTTAAGTATTCTTCCTAAGATTTCTATTAAAATATTTTTCGTTCTCACATTTTGACTCTACATCCCTATATCCAGTATGGAAAATGTCTATGTGACATGAATGTGCACAGAATGTATATGTACAAGGGTTATACGAAGAGGAGATGGTAGTGGGAGGACCATTTAGCAAGTCGGATAAAGTCTTAACTACCCAAATATTTTACATTAAATATCTGTCCAAATCATCACTTCCCACTCCATTGAACTCTCACTTTCACTCTCAAAAAGTTACTCCTCACTCTTCGTTCCTCTTCTAGACACAAACACATACTTTTGGACAGCTCTCCTCATTAGGCGGAGGAAAGAGGGGCAGACGGTAATCTAATGCTCATTTAATATTTGCACAACATAAATTTTCTACAAATTCTCTTTCCCTCCTCCTCCATTAAAAGATAGAAATGTCTACAAGTATGAAATACCTACAACATCCAAAAATGAAACGACCAATGTTTTTTTCTCTCATTTTTTTCAACGACATTAAAACGTGTGTGTTTTATTTCATAAAGTATAAGTTTATGGTTGCCCAAATCCACTTTCTCTTCTCTGCGTTCTCTGAAAACTAGTCCAAGATGGACGTTCTCTTAAAATTAGATCAATAGTTCAAATTAATTTAAAAATTGATGCCCCAAATCCCAATTCACTAGCGTAACTCGACTAAAATTCAATTTTGAGGACAGGATTTGGAAATCCCGGGTAAATCCACATGTAAAGTCAATTAAGTTTGGTCATCCGACTTTCTTACTTTCTATCGCTCTGATATATCGTCGATTTTTAGCATGTAACTCCTGAAACAAAATCCTACACAGACAATTATCCCGTAATTTGGAAGGGGGAAAGCGGAAATTGAAATGTGACTCAAAATTGCTATACGTATATAAATTTATGAAGGATGGGGTTAATTTCAAACATACGCACACACACACAATCATGGGAAATAAATGGAAAGTTTGTTTTCCCTCCTTCCCTCCTTCTTTTTCGACTGACTCATCTCGTTTTGAAATTTGAGATTTGTTCATCATCCTCCCCTCCCCCACCCTTAACTCACTTAACAGTCGGAGCATTCCAATGGGGCGGCCCATTAAACCGCAAATTTGGGGAATTTTGCTATAATTCATCCTGACTCTCTCTCTCTCACACACACACACAACCAAGCACATTTCGTTATCATCCATCCTCCCTCCTCCATAATATTTATGAATATTCAAAAACACATGTAGCAAGGAGCCCATTACCCTGTTGAACTGTGTCCCTGCAAATTTTCCAATGCTAATTTAATTAAATCATCCTTCACACACATCATACATATTATATCCTCCTCCTCCTCCAGCCTGTCCCGTTCAAAAAGAGGAGGAGGGAAAGGAAAGGAGAGAGAGAGTTAGTGTGAGTTCTCTAATTAAAATTTACGGGCTCTACACAACGCGTCCCCCCTCCCCTTTAAGTTTTCATGGACGTTTGAATAATTAATACAGAAAAAGGAAGAGAGGAGGGAGGCGGAGAGGTTGAGTGGTGGAAAAAATATACTCTGTTCAAAAATTTTGAGCCTTTATACTCCTCCTCCTGTGTGGAATGTGGACTTTGAAGGGACAGAAATAGGGAAAATTGTATTTGTCCATTTTGCAAATTGAAAAAAAAATAATTTGGGAATGCTGGTCGTGAAAAGGAGGTTATGAATTCCTAGCTCCCCCTCCTTCCTAGTTTCGCATGTTAACGATGGAGGAGGAATGAAATGTGAGGAGGGGAACAGAGAGGAAAATTATAGAGCTTCGTTGACCATAATTGTATGTTCCCATGTCCCAGTCTCAACCAGCCTTTTTTACCGTATCGTAGAAGGACCTTGTGTGTGTATGAGAGAAAGAGAGAGAGAAAGCTATAGCATACTTTCACCCGTCCTTTGTCTCACAAGGAAAACCTCAACAAGGGGAAAACAACAGAGCATGAGGGATTGGAGGTTCCGTACGCTACGCTTTCCCATGTCTCCTTCACTGTACAGCCTGTCCTCCTCCTCACTCAGAATGTACACAAGTTAGTCCATGGATAATAGAATAAAATCGTCCTCAGAAAATTCCACTACAGTCTCTCCGTTCCAAACTCTGTCTGCCCAAGCTCTCATATCCCCATTGTGTGTCGTGTGTGTGTGTGAGGCTAGACTAGGCTGAGCCCACTATACCCTGAGATAGTTGTATAGACAATCAATAACATGACTCTATGGTACACATACAATACACACACTCACTCCCTGACGTTTAAGTCAAAGGGAAAGGCGAAGGGGAAAGCGGGAGAGAAAGAGAGAGAGACTGAATTTTATGCGTCGCATCGATTTCAGTTTACAATGTCCAATGTAAAGCTTATGTAAAATTCAGGGAGTGTCGCTATAAGTATTTTCTTCTCTCCCTTCTCTTCTCTTTTCTTCCAACTCTGTCAACATTGTACCCGGCACACTACCAACAACAGAATTCCGTCATTTAATTGTTCTGTTTGTGTGTTTAATAGGTCAAAGGTTCTTTCTCTGACTAGGAAAAGGAAATGGAGAAAGTAGAATACAGTTTGTTCTTAGATTGTCTGAGAGTCGTCCTTTCTTTTTGTTGAGAGTTGAAAATCTGGGAGAGATGAGAAGAGGCTTCTTACTAATTTTCTTTTTTGTAAATTTCTACATAATAAATTAGATTAGGAGGCTGTACGGTCGGATTTCCTTGGTTGTGGTGCACTGGTGGTGGTAGTGGTGGTACATGATCCTAGTCATTTGGCCCCCTCAGTGTATACTTTAATGAGTCCAAAAAGTTGGAGGGAGGGAGGTACATATAAATATAAATGCCGGTGGTACATATGGACACACACTTTTTTGGCGGCCGTCTTTCCCCGGCCCTTCTTTCCCCTTTTCTTCTGCTCTTTCTCTTTCTCTTTGGAGAGAGAGAGAAGAAAGTGTGTGGGAAGAAGAAAGTCGTTAGGTATAAATTTATGTTTGGATGGGAATAATCGCTTAAAAAGCCACCATTTAAACCACATTAGAGGGCTGTGGAGCATTGACTCCCTTGTAATTTAAAAGGCAATCTCGAGGGTCAGACTGGAGGCTGTTCTTCCTTATCCTTTGGTTCCCCCAGAAAAAAAACCTTAGGCCCATATTTCATTGCCTAAATAGCTTAAGAATTCCTTCCTTCACCATGTAACTTCCCTTCCCTGTCTCAACTTTACTTTCTACCATGGCAAGGGCACTTGTTGTTGGGGGACCGTCTTTTTTGTATTGATACAGGAAAAAAATAAACTTCATCATGCAGTTTGACGACCATACACAACGGCATTACTTTCTCTTTGACTGGTCGATTCTTTCTAGTCGTATATTTAACCTTCACTATTTTTCTTGTAGTGTTTGTTTTCTTCCGCCAAATTCTTATATCAATTATATTCGTATTCAATACAAATTTTCGTGAATCAAATCATTTTGTTACACAAAAAAACAATCATCAAAATTCCGTACTTTTACTTTTTGTGCTCATCAGTTCAAAACCTGCTTTCTAAAAAATCGCAAGATTCCGCAAAATGTAACGGAAATAAAAAGAAAATGTAAAAATGACGTTGTTTTTAAATGTCTGCAATAAATATTCTCACTCGCCTCCCCCCCACTTCTACAACAATATTTGTGGGAAATTGGACGGAAGAAGAGGAGCATAAAGTGTGTGTGCAGTTATCTGTTCATGCACTCTACTCCCTCCTGTCCATGTTAAATATATTCATTAGAACAATCCATTTTATGTAGTTTCCGTGGAGGGGGCTATATAACTGTCCAATTTGCAAGTTTATACACCCACGGCCCTGTCATTTAAATTGGGTTACAGGTATGTTCTATTGTTGCAATTTCCCTTCTCCCCTCCTCTTCCTCTTCTCCTCTCGTCTCCCAGCTCATAAAATGGAAAAGGGTAAAAACAAAAGCAGTGGCAGAAATACTGATGTTTAATGTATAAGAATCTTGTTTTAGTGGGGGAAATGAGGCCATGTCTCTCTCTCTCGGTCTTCCATCCCTGTGTGTACTAAAGAGGATCCTTCTTTTCCCCTTCTCCTCCTCCCCTTTTCTCTTTCTCTCTTGACTGAGCAGGGAGGAGGATGGAGAGGAGATAGGGGCGAGGGATAGGAGAGAAGGCGTTCAGACTAAATTGGGAATTTATTACATGGTGAAATCGGACTTGCTCACACATGCATGGAAACACCAGCCCCAGAAATGAGAATCCAGAGCTGACAGATAAGATAAAAGTGAGAGAAAGTCTGCGGATGAAAGTCAGTGAAAGTTCTCTCTTCCTCTTCACTCCTCCTTCCACTTTAACCAATCTACCTGCTCTCACTCACTTTCTCTCTTCCTTCTTCCATGGCATACTCCAAAGTAGAAGAAGTAGAGTTTACTTACCTATTTGTTCCATCAATATTCAATATGACTTTTTTTATTAGGCTTTTGCTTTTATTTCCTTTCACAGCCTCCCACTTTCCCTCTACCTTCTCTCTCTCTTTCTCCGTCTCCACACGCATCCATATATCTCCATGGTCATCCCCCAGTGGATTATGGTGGAGTGCAATTTTTTATGTCTTTTTTTGAGAGGAAAATTTACTCTCTTTCCTTTTTGAGATTACATTTACTAATCCATGCAAATTTCATACTCCGTCTTTTTTTTCTTCGTTCCATTTTCTACAAGGAGAGAATCTTGTGGGTTTTTGAGAGAGAAAGAGAGGAAAGGGGAGGAGAGGGGAGGCTTAATGGATATTTGACAGGTATATTTCTATATATTTTAGGGATGGCATGTGACAGTACAATTTCTGTTGAATCCAATCCTGTCAATTTGAAAGTTACTTTTTTAATGCAATGTCGGTAGACTGTGTGTGTGTGTGTGTGTGTGTGTTTGTGCTTATGGCGTGAGTGTGGAGGTTTATTCAAAGGTAGGGAAAGTAGAGTTGAAAAATAATTCAAGTTTTCTCTCTTCAAGCGTGTAGAAAGAGGTAGAGAGAGAAAAAAAAATTTCTAATTAGACGGTCACATTTCAAATTTATTTCTTTTCCTAGTGTGTCTTGAAGAGGAGACTTGGAGAGGGAGAGCGAAGAAGAATTATTTTGGGGGGAACAGTATATTTCATTCTGACTTGTCAGCTGAATAAACCGATATGTGTTCCTTTCCTCCCTATTAAGTAGGAGGAGGAGGGGAAGGAGTGGGAGAAAGTTTTTGTAGAATTGCAGAAAAAGACAAAATAATGTATGCAAATGTGACACATACTTTTCTTCCCCATTAAAAAAGGCTACAGAAATTTTTGGGGAAAGCTCCTTGGTCAAGGAAAATGTAGATCAGAAGAGAGAGGGAAGGGATTTTTTTTAAGTTTGTGCGTCTTATGAATTTTGTTAATGAGAATTTTTTGTCATCTAAAGAGCTCTTAAACTCATTCTCTCTCTAAGAGTACAGTCATAGACACACTCAGAATTCCACTCTGTACCTTATTTATGTCCTCCATTTTTCATTTGCAAACCCACGCAAAAATTAAGAAAATGCCATGCCAGTCGCTTTCTGAAAATCTTCCACATTTTTCATGATTTCCTCCATTTCTGAGACTTTCTTGGAGTTTGAAATAAAAATATTTTCATCAGTTTCCTTAAATGAAAATGTTTTTGATCCAAATCTTATCCATAAAGGTAATTAACCAATGAGACCGATGAAGCGGTTAGTTTAAATTCACCTTCAATTCACTGAAAACCTATTCTAATTAGAAATTCTCACTAACTAATAGTAAAGCTAGTAGACTTTATCCTTACGAAATCTATTGTGAAAGTATTCCTTCTGTTACACTCATAAAGTAGAGTCACATTTAAATACAAATTTTGACTGTACAAATTAATTTAAAGTGTTCCGACTCTTGAAATGTAGTTGTAATTACTCTCATAATTATTAATAACTTGTGACGTATGATTAAGTTGCTGTCTTTCTCTTTCTCTCAAGTCTTTGCACATTTGAAGTGCACTGCCTCCCAGTCGAGTTTTCTATGCTGTATGTATGCGTGTGGTTGAGTCCATACGGGAAATGCAAGGGAAGACAAAGGACATTATAAAGCTGTTGCATTGTGACAAGACTCCTCTCGTGTCCCCTGACTACTTGACTGTGTTCCCTTCAAAGTGTAAATGTTTCACTGTCTTCTCCCCTCGTCCAAGGTATTTAATAGAATGAGACATGGTGGCGTGCGAATTGGTATAAATAATGGGAGGGGAGGGGGAAAGAACTATGCGGAGAGGAGTCAGAGTCGGGAGGAGAAAGTAAGAGGAAAATTTCGGTAGCTCTTTCTCTGATCACTTTTCACTCTAGCCACCACCATTGTACATAAGATGTGCAACTCCTCTAGGCTCAGGCTGGAAAGTGGATAGTACTGTACTGTAGACTTTGTGGGTGGAAAGAGGGAGAGAGAGAATAAGAAAAGAAAGGAAAGAGAAGAACCCTGAAGAAGAATAATTACTTTGCCGTTGGCATTCGCCGAATAATTTATTGTCGTCCTCCTTGTCTTTTGAGTGTTGCTGCCTCTTGAGGGAGGGAGAAGAGGATAGAGAAGAAGAAGAACAGAGGAAGTTACCCACTCACTTCCTTTCCCTTTCGCTTCTCTTCTTCTCCTCTCCGTCCATCGCATCGTCTCTTTGATACTTTTCTACTCGGTTCATTCATTTGATCCGTCCTCTCATCCAAACGTGTGTGTGTGTGTGTCGTCGTCTTAAAAAATGTCCTGCTCCACGTCTCAGCACGTCTATATTCCATTAAATAAATAAAGCTCACCCACGACTGTACAGGGTGTGTGTGTATTCGTACGCTGTACTTAAAAATAGCCCCATGATTTTTTACACACACACACATGCAAGAACAGAAGACTTTGTCTCGTCACTGAGACGCTCCAGTTCAGCTGGAATCTTCCTCCCAGCGACGACTCTTCCATTTTAAAAGCATTGCCAATATGTGTTGTATAATCATGAAAAAAGGAAAGCATGTGAAGGAGAAAAGCAGATGGGGAGAAAACTTTTAAGCCTGAATACCTGCAACCTTCTCAACTTGGGTAATTACAAGGTGACAATGCTTAATCGCATCTCGTTTAGAAATTTCTCTCTCTCTCTCCCTCACTCTCCCCATCTTCTGTAACGACTACAGAGTCTGTACAATACTTGTAAGTCCACCCACTTTCTCTCATCTCCCCTCCCCCTTCTTCTTGTGTCTCTTACCCCAGTAATTAAACATGGTTACTCTTAATATTATGTTCATTACATTTTTGGGACAGTTATAATGAGTAGTTTGGGAGAGAGGTAGATTCGCCAGATTAGTTTTGCTTTCCTTCTTATCCACTCCTCCTTTCTCTACCTCCCAATGAAATGGCAGAGTCTCAAGTAATGGGAAAGAATATTTGAAATTAGGGAGAAAATACTGATATTAAGTAGAAACAAAAATTGACCTTGTGTATACATATCAAAGGCATTCTTCATACTAGCTTTTTCTCCTCCTTCATCTGTAAGGATGCGAGAGAAACAGAATTGGCGCATCATTATTTTTTATGATTTGAGGAAGAAAAGTGCGGAAAAAAATGGGCAGAGTTGTTATTGCAATCAATTGGATGGGTAATAGAGAGGGAGAGAGAATGTAATAGAGAGGGAAAACATCTGGAGGGAAATAAGGAAGAAGAATGTGAGGAGCAGGAGGAAAAAGAAGAGAGAGAGAGAAAGTGAGAGGAGGAGGCAGCAGGGCAGCAGCACACTGTTGATTCCCCTATCCCTGTCAATGGACCATACATACATGATGTATCTGTAGTCTGTACAGTGTCTGTTCATTCGGGGGAGTAACGAAAGCTAATGCAGTCACGCACTTATACCTATATTTGGGTCCCAGGGACCTATATTTGACCCCGACGAAAGGACATATATTTGGGTCGGAAGGAGGA